>CM048825.1:8067533-8242901 GCA_026586065.1 Dioscorea zingiberensis | reverse complement strand
CCTGACGATGAATCTCGCAAGAGATCGATCAGATCAAGGATGGCGCTCCGCGACTGCTGAGGCCGTAGGGTTGCCGCAACACCCTAATGAGGGTTCACACCAGGTGAGTCGAGCCCAAGGTCATGAACTATAACAAGAATCATGGAATAAACCGAGACGAATAACAATAATAAACTGAACTCATCCAAAAGAAGGGTCATATCCGATACAGCTTCTCCACAACCATTGTACGCCCGGTCTAGTCTCCAAAAGTAAAATAAATATCTACAGAGCGCACAATGTAAGTAAATATGGGACGCCATAGTCAACTAAATCATCACATCTCACCTCGTCTAGCTTCTACCCTGACTCTGCCCCGCTACCGCAAAGACAAGGTGGGTGAGAAAAAAAGGTCTGAGCTACAGAGCTCAGTGAAATGTGACCCCTACTTTAGGGTCAAATAAGACCTGTGCATCCGAAAGATTTAATCATGTATATGGAAAATAAACTGTAATGATATACATGTAGAAAGACAGTGAAGTATGTAAGTCTAAGCATTATCTTCCCAATCAGGAGGATCTTCTAATGCAATGTCCGAGAAAACCTGAAAAGTCATCAGTCACAAACATGCCTGTCTATGCCTCAATGAGATGTCTAGATATGTGAGCGTCTGACGATAAGAATGGTACTCTGTAGGCTCACTTGCTAAGGTCTCAGATAAATAGCCGTGAGGTAACCCCCAATCTGGGCTGTATGTAAAGCCGTGAGGTTTCCCTCAATCTGGGTCTTCACTCGTGGTACCGAGCACTCCAAAGAGTTGGGAAAGGGTTTTAAAATATATACATTGTAAAAACAAGGTTTTATACTTGAAATTCATTTAAAAACAAAGTAAAACCTTTCCCCTACTCGGTATCACTCTAATCTCGACCAATTGCTGACATAGCAAGGCTCAACCGACAGAGTGCACAAATCGATGCTCACATCTTGTATCTATCTCAATGATCTCTGACTAGTCATATGTAAAACATCAATTCTACAATAGCTGAAAATAATCAAAATCATTCTCAAACCCGAAAATTAAACCATAGTCGATGAGTATAAACTGAAAACACGATAAATCCCGATCAAACACAAGAATATACAGTAAGTCCACTCACCTGAAGTCCTAAGTAAGCCAAGTCTGACTTGGACCTCCTGAAGACCCCGACTAGGCTTTCCCTTTCCCTAGTAAACAAAATATAGCTATGATAAATATTAGTACACAAATCATGATTCTTTAATTAATCATTCACTTCTAAACACTCATGGGCCCAATGCAAAGTATCTAAGGCCCAAAACTGAATCTTGCTCTTTAAGCCTATTTAACAGAAATTGTAAGCTAACCATAAAACTAAACAACAATTATTTCCTCTCACTCTAACTGAACCAGAGACAAACATTTGAACTTCTTAGAAATTTATTCAACTGAGTGGTTACACATCCCCACTTGACACCTTATGAGCATAAGGAAATTTAAACATAATTACCTCCTCCTGAACCTAAATTATTGCTAGTTTACAGAGCACATAAGGACCATTTAATCAATATCAAATACAACAACAAGAACAGCAATGCCATAGCAATCCGAAAACCTAATACGATAATCTACAAGCCAAAATGCGAATACGCAGAATTCTGGCTGCCCTGCGAGGTTGGAAAGAATAAGTCGTAACTTTTGAAGCGTAAGTCCAAGTTCTCTCATTTAAATCTCATTAGAAAGAAGACCTCGAAAACAAGCAGCAGCCTCTCGAAGTGGACAGAATTCTGCAGGACAGAATTCTGCAAGACTATCTACAAATCATTGCCTAAATCCTCACCCACACCTCTGTTAAACCTTGTCTCAAACACTTGAAAAGCATAAAATGGAATTCACACACTCCTTGAGTTCATGGACTCCTGGGTATCTACTCACACATGGTTCAGCAACAACAACAATAACAAACTTACAAAGACTACTTTAATAGAGACAAAACAAACTAATCAAAACAAACTTCAACTCTCTTTATTGACAATTCAATAAACACATGCTGGGCATCACAACATTCAGAAGAGCAATTCTTTTCTTGATCTCTTTGATCCCACTGAATACAATCAAGCAAGCTACAGCTCTCGCACAACTATACAACATCTTTAACAACTGTTCAAGCACTCTCATCCATAAGAACATCACCAAAGTCTCTATCAACCTTAACTTACAAATCAACAACCTAAATAACAATAGCATCAATAAACTCAGCAAGAACAACAACCACCATTTCTTTTACTAACACAGACTCTCATCCAACCGAGAGAAACCAAAAAGGCTAACCAATAATTCATATGAACATTCCAACAAACAGGTGAGGGGCAACCCGAAATCCTCCCATGATACATAATATTACCAACTGAATCTCTTTTATTTTACAATCAAACCTACATCCAATTGATACCTAGCTTCTGATTTCATATAACAACTACAAACAACATCACAACAGAACACTAATAACGACCATGGCATCAACATCTACAGCAGCTACAACAACTACAACCAAGCTTCAACCGCATCAACACAATACACCAACACTCAATACAACAAGACCAACAACCACTGCCAACCTGAGATCCTTTGCTGGAGTCTTATGCTCGCCGGGATTGCAACAGAAGCTGGCTGGAAACACTACAGGAGATCGCGCAGAAGCTGGACGGAGACGCTTGTAGAAGGTGGACAAAATAAGGACTTCGCTAGAGCCTCCAATGAGTTGGGGCAGAGGTCTCATGTGCGAGCCATCTCCTTTCTCCAAAGGGGCAGCGCCTCTCCCCCCCTCGCTTCTCTCGCCTGGACAGCCACATGGAAGACCCTCACACCCTCGGGCATGCAGAGCGCTAGTACCAGCTTCACTCTCCAGTGAACTCCTGCCCAGACGCCACCTCCTGCTCCACCGGGCCCACACGAGCGCCACTTCCATCTCTCAGCCATCTCACAACCTTCTCTTTGATTCATTATAATAGCTATTTCATCACTTTTCCTCCTATGACAAATTACCAAATCAGCCCCATGATTCTTTCTAATGACCAAGCCAGACCTATGTCTAAAGTCCACTTAATTAAATTGTCACATACCCAAGTTATTACTTCAATTACCATCCGACAAATTATGTAAAGAGCTAGTATTTATTTAATATTTGCAACAAAGTTACAAAGAAAACCGGGGCGTTACATTGTCTCCGTACCCTGCCACTATGCCTCGAGCCCACCCCGGACCGGCTTTCCTTCGGAGATTAATAGGGGTTGAAGCTCCATCAGGAAACCGGGAATATAGACCCTGAGCTCCTCCTGCACGCGAGAGAGGAACCCCTGAGCGCTAACCCGCCAAGCTCTTCTCTGCACGTGCTGCTGGTCGCCATTGACCTGTGAGAAAGAAGGAAGGAGGGGAACCATCTGACGGACAAAATACACAGGTGGAGCACTGTGGACTGCCAAGGAGGTGAGTTCTCGGCTCCTACAATCCCTCGTTGGAGTAGCGTTCTCTCTCTAACTTGTTGTTGTCTTCGGAGGGGCGCAAAAGAGCTGAAGTTGACCACGGCACGATGTTGGGGCTTCGCCGTAGGAGCGTGACGGACAGCCATCATTCTGGTGAGTCCTCTCCTCCGATGTTCCATTGACTAGTTGAGTAGAGAGTGGAGAGTGTAGCTTAAAGGTTGTATGCTTGGGATTGCACCTTGACATGTATGAGTAGTACCCTTGAGGAGCAACGCAGGCTCACCTTGCCCTCAGTCCGACCAGCTAGATGCACACCAAAACCATGATGAGAGCCTCCCAGGAGTTCCACGATTGACTAAGAACTTAGATAGAAGGTTGAGAAAAATAATGACAATCAAGTGAACCCATAGCAATGAGTTATAGTCCCCTCTTTTATATGAATATTGACAAGTGGCATGCATGTTGAATTCCATTAAATTTTTACCTTACTTAGGGAAAGAGGAGGATATTAATCAATTAAAGAGGCAGGAGAGTGCATGGACTATTTTGAAGAAGAAATAGATCCACATACATATGGCCACCATGGCATGAGAAAGGATTAATGACGTAAAATGTATTCCATGAATTTTCAGTGATGAAATAGGCCAGTAAGGACTCAGTAGAGTCACAATCACTTAGGTGGCTAGCTTGTGATGATGATCACAACTAGTCAAGGGCTAATGACTAGGATAGATTTTATGAAAATAAATAGTAGATATATATAAGTACAAGGAGTACTAAGACCCTATTCTATCTATCAGATATTGACGTGGCGCTGGGAGTCATAGCAGGAAAGACTCCAGACGATTGTTAGACATTTCTACATTCCCAGGTAAGTGCCTTTGCTTAGTTCCCGCCCGAACATGGGCTTTATTGGCATTACTCGATATTCCTTAGATATTCATGTTTGCGCACGCAAGTGCTATTGCTTATCATGTTCCCTGCTTGTTTATCTATTTGATATTCCTCCATTATTATTACTTAATGGTCTGCACATGTCTATTTCATGGCTTCATTGTGTTATTGTTTCCATGTTCATGTGCATTAGCATGTAGTTATTGGCATCTATTGGACGTATGTTCTATTCTACTTTCCGCCCAGATTCAGTGGGGCGCGGATGCTCCAACATGGGGCGCCAAGGGCTGCGGACACCCTGGCGTTCTGATAGTCCATGCTAGGGGGATGATACCCTGGCCGTCCAGCCTTGTCAGTGGGACGATACACTGGCCATGTCGACATGTAGAAGGGTAGCGCTGCCGAATTCCCGACCACGGGACGATTCCAGCTGAGGCTGAAGGCTGACCGGGGGATACTTTGAGATTTCTTCCATCGGATTGATCTTTCAGGATGAGGCCGTAGTTGGGATTAGGAGTCCTTGTCATTTCTTGTCTCTGAGACTCCTAGATGGTTGGTAGGTTGGGGTTTAGCCCTGTGTGGTTGTCTAGTCATGTTATTTGATTTGCCATATTTGCTTATCACTTGATATTCATGACTTACTCACCCACCTTGCAAGGTGCTTATTGGGCTTTCCTTACGAAAGCTCATACACTTGTTTTTTACCTCTTTCAGATCCCGAGGGATAGCTGAGCTGAGCCGTTAGCGCCGTACGTGGGGACAGGAACGGTGTTTGAGGTTGGCGCCCTCTATGGATGACTTTGAGTGAGGATATTGTATTTTGGACCCGTATAGGGTCAGACATGTATGTGAATATTAGGGTGCTTGTACCCTAAGATTATCTTCCGCTTTTGATTTACTCTGATTTATGACTCATGTTATTCCATTGCAATTATATAGTTGTTTTATGAACACATAAGGCCTTGTACCTGAGTGGGGCTCGCCTCTGTTTAGGTACGGCTGGTCTGCTCACGTGCCCGAGGCCAGGATTTTAGGGCCGTGGCGTGACATCCACTATTTGGAATTGTTGCCTCTGCTGGAACAATGACAAAACATATATGTGGATTCCTAATGGTGGCCTTGGTGCAATGTGTGGTTTTTATGATCAAAAATCCAAAAAACTCATTGATTAAAGAACTGTATCTACAAAAAAAATTAGTAGAAAGGCATACAAGCCATACTAATGGTTCTACCCCCTTAATACAGGTTCACTTAGATTGGGCATATCAGCATGAACTGTTACCTATATCTCCGTCACAAAGACAAAAAATTTATATACCAAAACAATCTAACATTCCGAACATCACACATCAACACAAGAACATAGCAAAACACCATAGTGAATAGATCACCACTTCTTTGAGTTATCTGAACAGTTAGAGGATGTGTAGCAAGTGATGGTGTTACATTACACCCATTACATACATATTTTGCACCATAGTGCACCGACCAAATTGAACAAACAAATTAAGCACATTTCCTATCACCCTCCCCAAAATGAAGAAATCAACATGGTTAGTCATGGGCTAACAAGCCTCAAAATAGAAGGAAGAAATAGAAGAAAGTAAAGTTGAAGAAGTAAAAGATACCTTAAGATGTATGTAAAAGGAATAAAGAGTTTATATTAAACAAGCATACACCTTTGTCACATGTACGCAAGATACATTTTCATTTAGGTCAACGACAACTTCAGTATCGAGATTATCACCAAAAAGTAATAATAAAACATATTCCATGTATGTATCGATGGCATTTAATTAGTATATGACCTAATTAAGAATATTAAATGGTGTTAAGATTCATTGTATAACATTTTAAAAGTATTAATTAAACAAAAATATGAAATGCCACGTGTGTGAATTATACACTTTCGGTTACGGTGACAACAATGTCAGTAAAAAGACATCGTAAGATAATAATTCTTATAAATATAAGTTATATTTTGTTCATATGTCATGTTATTATTAGGAATATGTCCATTCTTGAGTTCTTTCTTAAGAATCTGGAATATACAAATTTGCACTACTATGTGATAGATATGTATCCAATTAAGATGACGACGATAGGTATTTTATTAGTTCAATTTTTGATAAAGTTGATGGTAAAAACACCATATCAATTATATATGTTCAAATATGTTTCACAATTTAGAAAATTTTAAATTCTTTTTTGTTCACTAGTGTTTTATTAAAGAATAATATATATATCTGTCATACTATTATTAAAAAAATGTTAGGTTTGGAAATAATCTGAAGTTTTTGTTTTTATAAATCCATGAGTTATATGGTGTGTAGCATAGATGCAGTTTGGGTGATTTTATAAATTATCTCCTCACCTATCTATATATAAAACCAAATACATCGTTGTGCTTTAACCAAAGCGGCTATTAAAACCACAAATAGAAAATACTTTTACACAGACCCATTGTACAACCAATTACATTTATCGCACATAAGAACTTCATTATCTGCATCACATTAGATAAATACACAAATATAAAACAACAAAATCTATAATATCTATTCATCTCAAACACATAACAATAGCAACACGCCGACGATACGAGATAACTTTAAGGAACCAGTAAATACAAGCATAAAAGGTTATAGCAGGAAAAGAACATACTAAATTTTTGATACCATTTTTTTTTTAATGTTGTCTACATCTTAAAGGCTCCTTTTACGAGTTTAAGTCAATCGCTGCCACAGGAAATCCAAAATCAAAGCTATCAGCAAAGTCTCTCGTGTTGAAGTTTTATGTAGAAGTCAGTGCATCCACTATTTGGAATTGTTGCTTCTGCTGGAACAAGGACAAAACATATCTGTGGATTCCTAATGGTGGTCTTTGTGCAATGTGTGGTTTTTATGATAAAAAATCCCAAAAACTCATTGATTAAAGAACTGTATCAACAAAAAAACTTAGTAGAAAGGCATAGAAGCCATACTAATGGTTCTACTCCCTTAATACAGGTTCACTTAGATTGGGCACATCAGCATGAACTGTTACCTATATCTCCGTCACAAAGACAAAAAATTTATATACCAAAACAATCTAACATTACATAACACATCAACAGAAGAACATAGCAAAACACCAGAGTGAATAGATCACCACTTCTTTGAGTTATCTGAATAGTTGGAGGATGTGTTGCAAGGGATGGTGTTACATTACACACATTACATACATATTTTGTACCATGGTGCACACACCAAATTGAACAAACAAGTTAAGCACATTTCCTATCACCCTCCCCAAAATGAAGGAATCAACATCGTTAGTCATGGCCTAACAAGCCTCGAAATAGAAGGAAGAAATAGATGAAAGTAAAGTTGAAGAGGCAAAGATGCCTTAAGACAGATGTAAAAGGAATAAAGAGTTTATATTAAACAAGCATGCACTGTCACATGTACGCAAGATACATTTTCATTTAGGTCGACGACAACTTCAGCGTCGAGATTATTACCAAAAAGTAATAATAAAACATAATCCCTGTATGTATCGATTGCATTTAATTAGTATATGACGTAATTAAGATTATTAAATGGTGTTAAGATTCATTGTATAACATTTTAAAAGTATTAATTAAACAAAAATATGAAATGCCACGTGTGTGAATTATACACTTTCGTTTAGGGTGACAACAATGTCAATAAAAAGACATCTTAATAAAATAATTCTTATAAATATCAGTTATATTTCCTTCATATGTCATGTTATTAATAGGAAACTACCTAGTATATCCATTCTTCAGTTCTTTCTTAAAAACCATGCATATACAAATTTGCACTACTATGTATCCAATTAAGATGACGACGATAGGTAATTTATTAGTTCAATTATTGATAAAGTTGATGGTAAAAAAACACAATATCAATTATATATGTTCAAATATGTTTCATAATTTAGAAAATTTTAAATTCTTTTTGTTCACTAGTATTTTTACTAAAGAATAATATGTATATATGTCATACTATTATTAGAAAAATGTTATGTTTGGAAACAATCTGAAGGTTTTGTTTTTATAAATCCATGAGTTATATGGTGTACAACATAGATGTAGTTTGGGTGATTTAATAAATTATCTCCTCACCTATCTATATATAAAACCAAATACTTCGTTGTGCTTTAACCAAAGTGGCTATTAATACCACAAATAGAAAATACTCTGACACAGACCCATTGCACAACCAATTACTTTTATCACACATAAGAACATCGTTATCCGCATCACATTAGATAAACACACACAAATATAAAACAACAAAATGTATAATATCTAATCATCTCAAACACGGAACAATATCAACACGCCGACGATACGAGATAACTTTGAGGAACCAGTAAACACAAGCATAAAAGGTTGTAGCAGGTAAAGAACATACTAAATTTTGGATACTATTTTTTTTTTAATGTCGTCTACATCTTAAAGGCTCGTTTTACGAGTTTTAGTTAACCGCTACCACCGAAAATCCAAGATCAAAGCTATCGGCAAAGTCCCTCGTGTTGAAGTTTTTTCTAGAAGCCATTGCATCCACTATTTGGAATTGTTGCTTCTGCTGGAACAATGACAAAACATATCTGTGGATTCGTAATGATGGCCTTGGTGCAATGTGTGGTTTTTATGATAAAAAATCCAAAAAACTCATTGATTAAAGAACTGTATCAACAAAAAAAACTTAGTAGAAAGGCATAGACGCTATACTAATGGTTCTACTCCCTTAATACAGGTTTACTTAGATTGGGCACATCAGCATGAACTGTTACCTATATCTCCGTCACAAAGAAAAAAAATTTATATACCAAAACAATCTAACATTCCGAACATAACACATCAACACAAGAACATAGCAAAACACCAAAGTGAATAGATCACCACTTCTTTGAGTTATCTGAACAGTTGGGAGATGTGTTGGAAGTGATGGTGTGACATTACACCCATTACATACATATCTTGCACCATAGTGCACCGACCAAATTGAACAAACAAGTTAAGCACATTTCCTATCACCCCCTCCAAAATGAAGGAATCAACATGGTTAGTCATGGGCTAACAAGCCTCGAAATGGAAGGAAGAAATAGAAGAAAGTAAAGTTGAAGAAGCAAAGATGCCTTAAGACAGATTGTCATGGCCCGACCTGCCTCCCGGAACCTCCGGCACGCACACAGACCGGCCGTACCCAAGTAGAGGTGCACCTTACTCTGATACAAGGCCTAAAGAAATCATAGCAGATAACAAATAACTCAAATTTAATAATTGGATAAAATCAGAGTCACAACGAAAATAAAATCAATAAGGGTCTACATGCCCTACATATGGTCAAGGCCCTATAAGGGTCCTACAATATAAACATCTCTCTCTCAAATGAAGAATGAGGTCCTCGAACCTCAACAAGTCAACACAACCCCTCGCACAGCTCCCGAGACTGAGTCACCTACCCCTCGGGTCCTGAAACAGAAAGAAAGGAAACAAGTGCATGAGCTCTCTAAAGGAAAGCTCAGTAAGTACCAAGCAGAGATCTCAATGAAACCAAAACAGTACAGATGATATAAGAAAAGTCAAATATGAGCAAATCAATGATCATAAATCGACACAAACAGGGCCACACCCTGCACAAATCAAACCCTAGGAGTTTACCACAACAACGATAGGGCTCCTAACCATAAGATCTCAACAAAGTACTCCTAAGAGTTCACAAGTCATCTCTCTAGTCGGTCATCAGCCTAAGCCGACAACGACCCCCGGCCACGGTTTAGTAGTGCTACTATCCAAAACGTGGACGTAACTTGTCAGCGTTTAATCCCACTGACGGGAAAATAAAGTTTACCAGTGTTTTACCCCACTGGTGGGAAACAAATATTACTAGTATTACCCCCACTTGCGGGAAACAAAGATTACGAGGATGGGAGAATCCTTAAATCAACATAGCTGATGTATACCTTCCCGGCCAGTGCACAAGCTCACGTGGTTCCACGGCTACGTTCCGGTCAACAGGTAGGTATACTCAACTTTCACAAGCACACCCTACAGGATGCTAACCTCCCAACATGCATACACGAATATCGAAGTAGAAATCCAGAAGAAAAAAAAAGTACGCGTGTATGCAATCAAGCAATATCATATCAAGTCATGATATCCAAGAAGTAATACCCCCAAAGGGGCATACAAGCATGCACGAGCATGGAATCAAACATTAGAGGCATGAAAGGAACATGCGCAAGCACGAAATCAGTGAAGCAATAACCAATAAGGTATCAACAAAGCCAATAAAACACTCTGTAGAGTGGAAACTATGCAAAGTAACTTACTCAGGTATCCAAGATAAAGCAATGATAACGGTACTATGCAGATGTACTTACCTCTTACTGGAACTAGAAGTCCTCCTAGTCACCTCTTGAAATACCTCTTGGACTCCCCGAGAGTATCTAACAGATAGAGTTTCTATTAGAGTTAAAATTCTAATAAAACCCTATGTCTCTAGTTGCACATACATAACTCTCGTTCTTGTCGGGGTCCTAAAGACCGTCTCCATAGTTCTTTGGTCCTTATCCCCTGCTTTCCATGTCCATGATTTGACTCTAGACCCATCTTTGTCAAACCTAGGTCAACTTTCCTTTTATTTGAAGAGTCTGAACCCTAATTATTTCATCTCTAGACATTTTAGTTGGTTAGGCCCACCCGCTAAGCCCATTAATCTATTTTAGCTTTACCTTAATCCTTTTTAACATAGAAGAATTATTTCGTCCATTTGAGTAGCTATGACCCTATAGTTTAAGGCCCTACCACACTGCTTGAGTGATCACAGGGTTAGTTCCTTCTTCCAACATCATGACCGCTTTACTTTATCTTTATTATTTTTGTTTTATAATAAAATAAGTTTTAACTCAACCAATTATTACTTTCGGCCAGCTGGGCCTTCAAAACAATGGACCCAATTCCTATTTTAATTGGGTCCATGGTTTAACTTAGGTACTTTAGATTAATTAATTTGATTAATTGTCTTGGATTTAAGTTAATCCATTTGCTTAAATCATTGATTGGTGTCAAGCCAAGTCCGAAGTCCTTATATTAAATTGATCACAGATGACTAATCTCTCCCGACACAATTGGGCTAACCGTTTTAGACCCAGAAGCCCATTTGGGTTTACTAGACTAACTTAAGTCCAATTCGATTAATCCAAAGTGATTAATGGGTCTAACCAATTACTTTGATTAGCCTAACTGGAGTTTAATCCCAAATGGTTAGCTTGAATCATGAGTTGGTCCAATGACTTAACTCTTAAGGCCTAGTCAAGTAAGTTATTTACATACAAAGCTTAGTCAATTGGCTTTACTTAAGAGCCACTTGCTAGCATGAATGATTAAGAATTTTGTGTCACAACCTAAGTTTAAAAAAAGTCCCCGTTAAGATGCTTAATAGTCTTACAAATCATTTAATCATTAGTGTCAATTAATCAGTTTAATTTTGTCACACACTTATAAAGGTCACCTTAAGATTATTTTAAGCGATTAATCAACCCCTAAGTTTACCATTTAATTAGAATAATTAAAATTAATAACTTTAATTAATTTTTTATTTCCCCCTCTTCCTCCCTCGCGTCTTCTACTCCTTCTCGGCCGTGGCGTGACTTCCATGGGAGTTGGTGACATCGCCAGGAGGGATGCGGTGGCTTGAGCACCCTCCGCACGAGCTCTCCCTCATGCGGAGTTCTATTTACACTGGCCTAAGCATCGCGTAGGTTGCCTCCTTCTTCTACGCCGAGGAGGTCGCCCGGAAAGTAGCATCCCTTTGAGAGTTCCCATACTGCAAGAGGTACCACTGAGCTCCGTCCGGCCGCATTGGTACACTTGTACTTATCGCGCTGACCTCACGATTCTCCCCTAAAATGCGGCGCACCACTCGATTCACGGGTACCCACTCTGGCGAAGCTCAAAACCATAGCTTCGAAGTAAAATGAAACCTTCGGTACAGGCGGGGAGAAAAGATTCCTACCTTTATTCTGGTCCATATACGGTGGTGTCGTTAGGCTGATATTTCCCAGAGCTTCACTTCCTTCCTCCGATCCCCTTCTCCAGTGATACCCCTCCCGGATCTGTGCAGTCTCCTCTGTATCCCTCACACTGTGAGACGCAGAGGCCACTCTTATAGGACTTCGTGGAGATGAGAAGGCTGCCGATCCCCGCCTGTGAATGGGCCGGAGAATACAAGAAGAGACGGTACGGCTGCTGCTTTCTACTGGCTTCAAGAGATAGCGACCAAATTGAAGATGAAACGTCGCGTCAGCCTCGGATCAAGGTCAAGTTCGCTGGATGGTCTATGGCTTATGACTTGATCCCCATCCAATCCGGTCGAAGGAACTTAGCTCCCGCTTCTACCTCGAATCCATATATATCAACACCTAGATTAACGATCAACATCAAAACTTACATTCCCTCGACAAAATGATTTACTTATTTTGCCTCGGCTCTGAGACAATCCATGCCCAGATCACCACGCTCATCCACCACCCGCACTGTAGGGTTGCCATTACCTCACACCAACCTCCCTCCCTTTCAGATCGTAATCTAGGCGGCGCCATTGATGGATATTCTTTGGGATGGCCTCATGGGTTCCACCTAAGGCCTAGCATTAACGCCATGGCTGATCAACCACGCATTTAAGGATAATGATCTTAACTTCAAACGCCGATTGATTCTCGTGTAGTATCTTTTCTTCTTTGGAAAATTATTCGCGGGTCCCTAGGAATGTTTTAGGTCACATTCTCGTCCATTGTTTGAAGAGAGGACTATATTTCCTTTTTAGTCCTTAAAACTTTACAAAATTACTTCAAAAGGTCCTTCAACTCCCAATTATCCCTTAATTCGTCTCAAAATTAATTTAATTCCCTTTTAAAGCTTTTTTTCCCCCTTTCCATCCTTCAGAGCTTAAGAAAATAAATTATGAATCATTTTACCAATGAAAATGCAAAATTTTTATTCCTAAAATTCATGGATCTTTTACAATCCTCCCCTTACAAAAGTTTCGGGCCCCGAAATTCCGCTACCAAACATCCGGGAGTAGTTAAACAAAGTAGCCAGTAACGCCCCTTCATACCCTTTCATTGATCCAAATCCATTGAAGTGTATGTTATCTCCAATCCGACTCCACACATCAATACTTCCGCTTGTTCTCGGGTCTACCAAGGTTCCTTTTTACGGCTCTAGCTCACACATGCAGGTCGGAATAAGGATGGTTGTTCGACATAGTCGTCCCCTTTTCTTACTTACTGCGATCGCGTTGTATAGCTTCCCTACCGGTGTTCCTATAATCGGGTGGTACAAGAAGATCTTGGGGTTCGTATCGCTGGACCCCTCGCGATCCTCTACTTCCCCGATCTAGAAGAGTTCTTGGGACACTTAATGATGTAGGTGGTCCGGCTACTACATCGAAGCATCGCCCCTAAGACATGTTCCCATTCTCAGACTTGAAATGTGGTCCCCTGCATCTAAAGCATTTGACTCCACTTGGACCCGTACCGTCTGATGTCTCCTTGCCGCCAGCTTAGTTGGGGAAAAGGCAGGTTTTTTGTAAGGCGCTTCCTGTGTTCAACCTTTGATTTCGCCACATAATCTCCCTGCATCACGATGACCGACAGTACGGGAGCTCTGGCCCTCATTCTTCTTCCTCTCGCGGGATCTGTGACCCTTAGCAGGTTCTCATTGACGCAGGGCCTTAATACTTAGCTTGGCCCAGCTAATACCTTGCAAGATAGGTACGCATATGCCTTATTATGGGACACTATCTTCTTCGTGAGATAGTTTTAGAACCGACCTCTTAAACTTTACCATCCTCGCTCTCCTCAAGAGGGAACTATATCAGCGGTGAGCGGGGCTAACCTATCAAACTTCAATTCAGATTGTTTCCATTAGCCATACTCAGCCTTTGTGACAAGCCGTGAGAGAATTGATGTCCTAACTGCATCACTTCGGGATGACCTCTCGAAAAGTACTGGGCGTAAGAATCGCGGTCTCCAATTCTTTTCTTAAGTCCGAAAGGGTTCATTCTTTCTCAGCTTGAATCTCACTCTCAAATACCAATCCCTACGGGTCACGGAGTATATACTAGGGGATCGCGTCCTGATCCTTGTCCGCCTACGGGCTGCCCCGGAAAACTTGGCAAGTCTTCCTGGCCATTTCCGTAATCCAAAGCCTGCCTACGCAGGGTCACGCTCCACTTGAAAGGTCGGGAGAAAGGCATTCCTAATCTTCCCTAGCAAAATGCCCCTCTCTACTAGACGTGGGGTGGCAGATGAAGATGGAGGCTGGTAACCTGTTATGCCAGCTCCGAACCCGGACCCCGGGCCTCGGTGCAGACGCTGACAACGCCAAGCAAGTGCTTATAGGGTGCGCCCCTAGAAAGCCACGCCAAGGCTAAGTAACATAAGCTAGCATAATTAAATCGAGAGTTTAAATTATAAATCAGCGAAATAGAAATATATATAAAGGTTTTGCAAAAACCCTAGCGAGGTCCCACGACAACTCTAAAACTTAAAGGAATAGGCTCATAAACCACGGCCTCAACATATGCCCATCAGCCGCTTAGGGGTTGATCCCGCCAAGCTTCCTCTCCCTCAATTCCGCTCCTAGCTACCTCATAAAGCGTCCTCATATCTAGTCCCTCCGACCCTACCCTCATCATTACCCGAGAAAAGCATCCATCAAGTGTATGAGCCAAAGAAAGGCCCAGCAAGAGGGATCGCAAATAAATCAATAAAGGTGGCGAAAGCCACTAGGAAAGAATAGAAATAGAAGAAGTACAAATATGCAATAATAACATCACAAGCAAATAACAAATCTCAGGAAAGTGGATAAATCCACAGATGTACTCAACCTTCCGGCATATGTGATACTCAAGATACGTCTTACATCTACCACACCATCAGTGATCGCCTTGGCCCTCGCCTGCTTCTGCCACGCTTACAGCATACATGCGCACATGGCCGAATAATCGCCGCCTCGACCGGTTTCAAGCTGCCAGACATTATAATGCCTCTCCTGCCAGGGGCCCGATGGCCGATATTATACACCCTGCCGCCAGGTTCCGCTCTCGATGTATCTCATGCCCGAAAAGTAAAGAGATTGATAGTACTAATACTTAACAACAGTATAAATATATATATATCCAAGGCAAGACAATATCCCCGTAATATAAGTTATTAATGGTCGGCAGACCACCAGATCGGGGAGTCAATACGCATTTAAGAAGTAAACTCTACTCAAATAATGCATAAGAAGAAGCAGTGATAATGTAACAATCCTCGAGATATAAAACCAACCACATACGAGGAAAACCATCTCAAATATATGTTGGGAACCTCCTGAGGAAGTGCAGAGTACAAACCATCAAAGTGGGAGTAGGAGGAAGGAATACTCACAAATTCCCGTATATAAAAGTGCGAGCTTCTACCTTATTACTTCCAGCCTGGGGACCTACCCAGTCCCAGTCTTTCCCACTTTCGTGTCCTCGAAGCTATCTCTCACCAATGCGTCCTAAACATGGTAAAATGCTCTTGTCACACAACATTTCATATCAAAAAGGAATGCATTACATGCATTAAATTACCCAAATCGTGAGTTTCACCAAATGTAAACGTCGGCTTAATCTTCCATAACCCCATGATATCCGCTCTCTTAGACACCTCGCCCGTACTCATTTTTATTAGTTTAAATATACAACCTGTGAACTATTTGGACGATCGGAATCAAATTCGAAGTCTTTTTGAAAACATTTTGAGTTCTTATTCACTCTACATTCCGGTAGCTACAGTAATCATATAAAACATGAAATTAGAACACATCAAATCTAGCTCAAAAATCTTCTACCTATTTCATCCCCAAACTCCTAGTATAGTTTCACACATTCACAATATTAACTTTCATTTCCAAATATATCAACATTGGGTCATTATCAGCTCCTATAATGTACGCCCCATTTTGAAAATTAAACAAAAAACAATGTTCTTGTAGGTGCTAAGCAGTGTTTCCTGCATATAATCCTTTCTTTGGAGTTCCTTCAACTCTTCTACAATGTTTTGCAAATTGATCACACCTATTCTTAATCCAAGGAAGTGTGAAAACAATCCCAAAAATACCTTCCAACACCTTCCATCCTCATTATTTGGTAACTAAGATGCTTTGAAAATGCACTCAATTCAATAGCAAATAAAAATCTATGTTTGCAACATCATTTGGCCAGCCAATGCAAAAGATAACGCTAGTAAAACAATAATCCTTATCTTAGCCTTCTCACCATTACAAACTGCATATCCGCATATGCATATGATCCATATAATCCATGCCATTACTCTCATCACCATTATTCCATTGCTTGTTTATCTCCATCACATAGCAGTATAGGAGAAGGTTCTAACATGCTCTTTCTTAAATAATTTAATAAATTCAATCATGGTGTGATTAAGCATTACTAAATAAATCCGACGTAAATTCCATGGAGTCTCCCTTTCAAGTTTTATAGGGCTTTTAGATTCATACAAACTTTCCCCATTCAATACATGAATTTAAAATCATACAAATATAGTTACAAGCACTCCGAAGAATCAAGTATGAACATCTAATCTTAGAACATCTCATAAATCTTTGAAAACCTTCAAACCATTCATATATATATGTTTTCATCTAATGTTTTACCCTCAATTGAGTTCATGTGTTTAGTAAGGGTTCTACTCTTCTACAAAACCTAGGAAGCATGAAGGAAACCATGATATCTAGGGAGTTAATGGAAGGTATTAACTCCTATAATTTTTTCATGAAAATTCGCGTACCTCACTCAATTATAGGCCCCCAAAATCATACAAAAACATTCACCACAATCTATCCATTACACATGGATTTACAAGAAATTCATAAGAACATCCATATAAAACAACACATGAATACATAGTAGTACTAGTCTACAACCATAAATCGCTGCTTCTTACACAATACCATCATGTTTCTAACTCCTCCCATGCCTCTTTCATCCCTTAATTAACATTCATGCAAATCCAAACCTCTTAATCAAATCCATTTCCTACCACAAATTAACATCAAGCTATTTGAGCAATTGAATTCCTTAATTAGTATAGGGCTTTACCCAAAGTTAGGGTCAGCTCAGGTCCATGGGCAAGCGGGCCGCATATCGTGACGCGGTACAGGGCGGGCTGCAGTGCCCGAGCTTGGCGCAGGCCAAGTATAGGTGCTGGACGTGCTATACAGGCTAGTGGCCGGATATTACGCAGTAGGCCAAGGCTGCTAGGGTCGATATGCGCGCTGCAGTGCAGGGCCGCCGGGACGGGCGCTGCTGCTGTGCGCGAGCAAGTACAAGGCAGCTAAGCAGGTTTGGGGCCGATGGCAAGCGCCAAGCAAGGCCGGGTAAAGGCACGCTGCAGCAGGCGGCGCGGCGTAAGAAGTGGTGCAGACGGTATCGCTGCCGCAGCGGGCGCAGGCGCTGCCGCTAGGGATGGCGGCGCGCCAGCCTCAGCGCAGCGACGCTGGGCGCTAGCCGGCCTGGCCAAGGCGCAAGACGCTGTGAGGTGCCGCTTGGCAGCTACCGTCCGGCCGTAACACCGTGAGGTGGATGAGGTCGTACCCAGAAGGTGGACCGTAAGGCGGCGCTGGGCCACGGGGAGCTCAGCCGACTCTCCGGAGATCGGGTCACCGGCTTAATGCAAGAGTGAGTGGCGCCAAGTGAAGCTAGGGTCGGTGCTCACCGGGTGGAGGAAGAAGAAACCGAGAGGGAGTAGAGGTGATGAATCTCTCTCTCTCCTTCTAATACATATAACTTCTCTCATAAAGTTATCAAGCAATATTGCCATAACTATTATTTCTTTTTAATTTATTATATTATCTTTTTCTCTTTTCTTATTTATTTATCAAATAAATATTATATAATTTTTATAATATTTAAATCCAATCATTAAACTTATTCCTTATCATCTACACTATTGTTACATGGCTACTATTCATTCACTTCGTGAATGAATTCATACTAGGTCCGGACCCACCTGCCACGATTCTTTCTGGCCCACAATATGCCCTACCCAGACTCGCTAAACTCCCTAGTCAATGGATTCCAAAGTATTACTTCAGTGTATCATTGTGGTATCACTTTTTGGGTCGGTTCAACTGACCACCTCAATCCTTCTCGACTCTAACCTCTTGAATATTTGTATGATCTTCTTGGCACACAATATCTAAATTCTGGATTTTAATTAATTTACCAATTAAATCTGATTAATTTCAGGACCTTTACAATTTCTTCCCAAATTTCATACTGCTTTACCATCATAATTCCTATTTAATAAATCTCCTTTGGAAATAAATAAATAAAAAATCCTTTTATTTATTTCGTGGGCAAGGTGTTACATCCGGCCGGTTGTCCTGTCTCCCGATAAGTCTCCCCATCATCTCCCCTCATGAGGTCCATTATACTCATGGGGAGTACCTCCTCCCTCGGGACTGGCTCAGCCCGCAGCCCTCGAGGCCTTTGGTAAATAACCGATTGAGCCATGGGTAGCTCCGATCAACCTCCCCCATTTCAACAGTATGGAACCTCACCCAATTGAATGGTATCAGTACCTCTCCACTTCTATGCAGGTAGTCCCCCTTGCGCTCTCAAGCGCCTCGCCCTCCAAATCATTATAATCAGCCAAGATCTAAAAGGGTTAGCTTAACCCAACACCTCTATTATTCGCCAGCGACATCAAAATCTGTTGAGCTTGCATAGGTTTAAAATAGAAGATAGTTTATTACAACCCATATAGTTCGTAGTAGTTCCAAGTAATCCAAGACAATATATAAGTCAACTACCCCAAACGGTTTATTAACTAGGGACTAGTTCAAGAACTCACAATCGGCTAACGTATTATGAATGGGATCAAGGCTCTCATGAAAACTCGAATTAGCTAGCCTCGATCTTCGAAAGATCCCTATGCCTAAGGCCTCATCTTGTCTCTTGGTCAATTTATCTATTTTGGCGCTCTAACGGGGCTTATGCACTTCCCTCTTGTTTCTCACAACCCCTTGTTTGTCTCCCGGCCTCTTTTCTCAAGCTAAGGACATGGAGCTTTCCGCCAGTGTCTGCATCTGCACTACAAGCTACATAAAGCATCCACCGTAATATTCGGACATTGCGCTTTCTTATGTGGCTCTTTGGATAATCGAAGAAGCACTTGATCTGGCTTTTGGAACATGAGCCATGCATCGAACCTCTACTTCTTAGATACTCGGCTGAAGATCTTGGATGACCCAACTATACTTGGTGATGGGACTCCGCGCCTTTAATTCCTCGAAAGCGCCCCTTTAACACCTTTAGATGATCGGACCGGCCCTCTTTGAAGCCAACCGGCTCCGTCATCTCCTGGGACACGTACCCTATGACCCCATATGCCACGGGTCCAGTTTTGTGCTCTGAGAAGATCGGGCGCTGTCTCCTTGCCAAGTTCTCGTCCACCGGGGTGTCTCCTTGGTCAAGGGGTATGTCCATCATGTTCCTACCTCCATGTCAGAGAGCGGGTGTACTGTACCTTTTACCCCGCTCCAGCCCACTACTCATGGTGTAAACCCCTGCCTGGATACCACAAGTTCACCATCAATACACACTGCCTATACTATCCAAAATTTCCACACTCATTCCATCCCATTTGACTATGTCTCTAGGGCATCTAGGGTGTCGGCTTTCTCTCGCATTGTTTCTGATACCTCACTTTAATGACCGCTTCACGCTCACCCGGCCCCTGACCTAGGGCGGCACGCGCGACACAGACTGCCACAGACTGAACCAAGTAATTCACTGCAAGTAGAGGCAGCTCACTTGGATACAAGGCCTAAACAAATCATAGCAGATAAATAAATAAATCAAATTTAATAATTGGATAAAATAAGAGTCACAAATCGAAAATAAAATCAATAAGGGTCTACATGCCCCTACATATATCAAGGCCCTATATAAGGGTCCTACAATATAAACACATCTTTCTCCTCAAAGAAAGAAATGCAGGTCCTCAACACCAACAACAAAGTCAACCCCAAACCCCCTCGTGATGTAGCCTCCCGGAGACCCGAAGTCACCTACCCTCGGGTCCTCAAAACCGTAGTAAATAAAGGAAATATGTGCATGAGCTTCAAAAAGGAAAGCCTCTCAAGAAGTACCTCTCAGAGGAGATCTTCTAATACAAAACCAAAGCAAAGACATTCAATGATATAAGAAAAGTCAAATATGAACAAACCAAAAGATTCATCAATCCACACAAACAGGCCACGCTTCACACCATTTAATAAATCAAAAACCCTGTAGGGAGTTTCAAGGCTGTACAACAACCATAGGGCTCCTAAACCATAAGATCTCAACAACAACAAAGTACTCCTAAGAGTTCACAAGTCATCTCTCTAGTTTTACTATCACTTAAGCCGGCTAAATGTACCTGCTTCCATACAAATTCGACTCGGTCCACTACCGCTAGTAGTGCTACTATCCAAAATACACTGGATGTAATTCCTCTCAGCCAAATAGCTTCATCCCATCAGACGGGAAAAATAAAGTTTACCAAGTTGTTTTTAACTCCTACAAAGGTGGAAAACAAAGATTACTTAGGATGGAGAATCCTTAAGAAATCAACATAGCCGGGATGTATACCTTCCGGGCCAAATAGCGCGACAAGCTCACGTGGTTCCAATGCCAATGCGTCGTGCTGTTACCAACATACGTAGGTACACACACCTGCTAACTCTCATTAAGCACAACTTACAAGTAGATGCCAACCTCTCAACATGCATAGTCAATATCGTAAGTAGAAATCCTCAAGAAAAAAAAAAAAAGTACGGTACAGTACGTGAATTTGCAAGTGTTATCATATCAAGTCACAACATATCCAAGAAGTAATACCCCTTGGGGCAAAGGGGCATACAAGCACATGCAATTCGCAGCATGTACCAATCAAACATTCAAGGCATGAAAGGAACGTACGCGGGCAAAGCGAAGTATGAAATTAGTAGAAGCTAAATAAACTAATAAGTTATCAACAAAGCTTTCACAAAACACCTCAGTAGGAGCTGGGAAACTATGCAAAGTAAATCTTACTCTGCATATCAAAGCTCACGCTAAATGATAACTGCATTTCAGGCGTGTACTAGGCGTATTGCACTTACCTCTTATCGGAACTAGAAGTCCCTCCCAATAAATACCCTCTTTGAAATGTGCCCTTGGACCCCAGAGTATCTATGTGACAGAGTTTCCTATTAGAGTTAAAAATTCTAATAAATAAAACTTTACGCCCTCCTAGCCTGACACAATGCACTTCCACTCGCTGTCCCCTCAAGGGGCCAGTCCCAAAGCACTGCCTCCCCGCCTCCCTCGCCAATGGGTCCTTATCCCCTGCTCTTCCATGTCCTTTTAGTTGACTCTAGAATCCATCTTTGTCAAACCTAGTCAATCTTTCCTTTTATTTGAAGAGTCTCCGGAACCCCATTGTTCATCCTTTAGACATTTTAGTTGAATTAGCCTACCCTCTAAGCCCATTTAATCTATTTGTGAAGGCTTTACCTTAATCCTTTTAACATAGAAAGGGCATTTCTCAGTCATTTGAGTAGCTATGACCCTATGGTTTAAGGCCCTACCACACTACTTGAGTTGGATCCTGGGTTCAATTCCTTCCAACATCCTTATTCGGCTTACTTTTTATCTTTATTATTTTTGTTTAATAATAAAACCAGCTTCTTTAACTCAACCAATTGGAGCCTAAAACCCATCACATGCTCTCTCAAAACAATGGACCCAAATTCCTATTTTAATCGGGTCCATGGTTTAACTTAGGTAATTCTTTTAGGATTAATTAATTTAATTAATCTTCTTAGTTTGGTTAATCCATTTACTTTAAATCATTGATTAATTCTCAATGCAAGTCCAAAGTCCTTATATTATTAAATTGATCTTAGATGACTCAATCTCTCCCAAACATAATTGAGCTAACCTTATTTAGACCCAAGCCCATTTTGGGCTTACTTAGACTAACCCAAGTCCATTCAATTAATCCAAATTGATTAATAGGTCTAACCAATTACTTCTGATTAGCCTAACCGAAGTTTAATCCCAAGTTAACCCTAATCATGAGTTTGTCAAACCCTAACTTAACCTCTTAGGCCTAGTTTCAATAAGTTATTTGTCTAAGCTTAGTCAATTAGCTAGCTTTACTTAAACTCCTTACTAACATGAATGATTAAATTTTGTGTCAACCCAATCTCAGCTTTTTAAAAATCCTCATTAAGATAATACTCTTTAAATAGTCTTACAAATCATTTAATCATTCGCGTCAAATTAATCAATTCTAATTTTATGTCACACTTATAAAGTCACATAAGATTATTTTAACTGACATCAACTCCCTAAGTTACTAATTTAATTAGAATAATTAAATTAATAACTTTAATTAATTTTTTTTATTCCCCTCTTCCTCCCTCGTGATCTTCTCCTTCTCAACCTCACAGGGCCGTGACTCACCTGGAAGTTCGTATACACATCGCCGAGAGGGATGCAAAGGCCGGAGCAATCTCCTCAAGTAAGACTTGTAGCTCTCGCCCGGTTCCATTACTTACGTGCCCAAAACATCACCGGGTGCAGCGGCTCATTCTTCTCTATCATAGCTTCACCGGAGGAGAGATCGCTCAAATGGCATCCTCTCTCGCCAGAGTTCCTAACATACACCTCAAGTAGCAAAGGGTACCTCGAAGCCCGGGCTCGCCCCGCTAGCCTGGCCCCAGAAGTAGTTTGCGCCACATCAAGAGGCTCCTTCCTCATTCTCCCTCCGTCAAGCTACACTCACTCACGCCATTCACGCATTACCCTACCCCTCCGGGCGAGGTCAAAACCGGCGCATAGCCTGTAAAATGCATGAAAATACCACGAGTATTGAAGCTCGGGAAAAGATTCCTACCTCTATTCACCCGATTAGCTGAGTAGGCCAAGTCGTTGGCGGAAATGTTTCCCCACGGGCTACTTCTCCGCTTCTCGATCCACTTCTCCCTCGGATCCTTACTCCGGATCGCGTTGCTCCTCCGCCCCTCACCCTTGAGACGGGGCCGCTCTTATAGGACTCGTGGAGACGAGAGGCCACCGCAGGTTCTCATCCTCGCCCGTGAAGGAGGCAAGGCTTGGCCGGCGGCTTCGCGTGCATTTCCGTGAGATGGTAGTGTACTCGCTTGGAAGACGGGGCCTCAGCGCCTTCGATCATCGAGTCGTCCTGCTGATGGTCGGTAGCGCATGACTTGATCCCCATCCAACGGCCAAGAACTCAAACTTCGGCCTACGCGCCGAATCCATCAAACACCTAGATTAACGATCTAGATCAAAACATTCCACAGGCGGCTAGATTTACTTATTTTGCTTGAGTTTGAGACAATCCATGAATGAACGGCTCATCCACCACCCAGTATCGTGAGGGTTACCCTCACACCAACCTCCTCCTTTGCATCAATCCAAAGGGCGGCGGCTTGATGGATTTTCTTCTCGATCACCACGTGGCTCCACCCAGGGCCGTAATAACGCCAGCTGGACAATCCAAGGCACGCCTCCGAGATGATCTAATCCTCGGCCACTTAATTCTCTTTGTAAAAGGATTTTCTTCCTGCGAAATTATTCAGTGGGTCCACTGGAATGTTTTTAGGTCGCATTAGGTCCATTCCTAGAGAGAGGGACTATTTCCTTTTAGTCCTTAATACTTTACAAAATTACTAAAAGGTCTTTGAACTCCCATTATCCCTAAATGGTCTCAAAAATTAATTTAATTCCATTTTAAAGCTTTTTAATTTCCATTCTTCAACCTTAAGAAAATAAATTATGAATCATTTTCTGGAATGTAAGTAAAATTTTTATTCCTAAAATTAGGTGGATTCATCTTTAAGTATAGATGTAAAAGGAATAAGGAGTTTATATTAAACAAGCAAGACTGCCAACATCCTATGTAATGCATAAGACACATTTTCTCATTTTAGGTCAATGACAAATTATTTGTCGAATTATTATCACCAAAAAGTAATAATAAAACATAATCCATGTATGTATCAATGTCATTTAATTAGTATATGACGTAATTAAGAATATTAAATGGTGTTAAGATTCATTGTATAATATTTTAAAAGAATTAATAAAACAAAAATATGAAATGCCACGTGTGTGAATTATACACTTTCGGTTAGGGTGTCAACAATGTCAATAAAAAGACATCGTAATATAATAATTCTTATAAATACCAGTTATATTTCGTTCATATGTCATGTTATTACTAGGAAACTACCTAGTATATCGATTCTTGAGTTCTTTCTTAAGAACCACGAATATACAAATTTCCACTACTATGTGATAGATATGTATCCAATTAAGATGACGACGATAGGTATTTTATTAGTTCAATTTTTGATAAAGTTGATGTTAAAAAAACACAATATCCATTATATATGTTCAAATATGTTTCACAATTTAGAAAATTTTAAATTATTTTTGTTCACTAGTGTTTTTATTAAAGAATAATATGTATATTCCAGCCTATACTATTATTAAAAAATGTGTTATGATTGGAAGCAATCAAGATTTGCTTTTATAAATCCATGAGTTATATGGTGTGTAGCATAGATGCAGTTTGGGTAGTTTAACAAATTATCTCCTCACCTATATATATAAAACCAAATACATCGTTGTACTTTAACCAAAGTGGCTATTAAAACCACAAATAGAAAATACTCAACGCAACCCTATTTGCACAACCAATTACTTTTATCACACATAAGAACTTCGTTATCCGCATCACATTAGATAAACACACACAAATATAAAACAACAAAATATATAATATCTAATCATCTCAAATACAGAACAATATCAACACGCCGACGATAAGAGATAACCTCGAGGAACCAGTAAACACAAGCATAAAAGGTTGTAGCAGGTAAAGAACATACTAAATTTTGGATAATAATTTTTTTTTAATGTTGTCTACATCTTAAAGGCTCCTTTTACGAGTTTAAGTCTACCGCTGCTACAGGAAATCCAAGATCAAAGCTATCGGCAAAGTCCCTCGTGTTGAAGTTTTATCTAGAAGCCAGTGCATCCACTATTTGGAATTGTTGCTTCTGGTGGAACAATGACAAAACATATCTGTGGATTCGTAATGGTGGCCTTGGTGCAATGTGTGGTTTTTATGATCAAAAAAACAAAAAACTCATTGATTAAAGAACTGTATCAACAAAAACTTAGTAGAAAGGCATAAAAGCTATACTAATGGTTCTACTCCCTTAATACGGGTTCACTTAGATTGGGCACATCAGTATTAACTGTTACCTATATCTCCGTCACAAAGACAAAAAATTTATATACCAAAACAATCTAACATTCCGAACATAACACATTAGCACAAGAACATAGCAAAACACTAGAGTGAATAGATCACCACTTCTTTGAGTTATCTGAACAGTTGGAGGTTGTGTTGCAAGTGATGGTGTTACATTACACGCATTACATACATATTTTGTACCACCGACCAAATTGAACAAACAAGTAAAGCACATTTCCTATCACTCTCCCCAAAATGAAAGAATCAACATGGTTAGTTATGGGCTAACAAGCCTCGAAATAGAAGGAAGAAATAGATGAATGTAAAGTTGAAGAAGCAAAGATGCCTTAAGATAGATGTAAAAGGAATAAAGTGTTTATATTAAACAAGCATGCAATCATCACATGTGCATAAGATACATTTTCATTTAGGTCAACGACAACTTTAGCCGTCGAAGATTTATCACCAAAAAGTAATAATAAAACATAATCCATGTATGTATTGATTGCATTTAATTAGTATATGACGTAATTAAGAATATTAAATGGTGTTAAGATTCATTGTATAACATTTTAAAAGTATTAATAAAACAAAAATATGAAATTTCACGTGTGAGAATTATACACTATCGGTTAGGGTGACAACAATGTAAATAAAAAGACATCGTAATATAATAATTCTTATAAATGTCAGTTATATTTCGTTCATATGTCATGTTATTAATAGGAAACTACCTACTATATCCATTCTTGAGTTCTTTCTTAAAAACCATGCATATACAAATTTGCACTACTATGTGATAGATATGTATCCAATTAAGATGACGACGATAGGTATTTTATTAGTTCAATTTTTGATAAAGTTGATGGTAAAAAAACACAATATCAATTATATATGTTCAAATATGTTTCATAATTTAGAAAATTTTAAATTCATTTGTTCACTAGTGTTTTTATTAAAGAATATTATGTATATCTGTCATACTATTATTAGAAAAATGTTTTGTTTGGAAACAATCTGAAGCTTTTATTTTTATAAATCAATGAGTTATATGGTGTGTAGTATAGATGCATTTTGGGTCATTTAATAATTATCTCCTCACCTATCTATATATAAAACCAAATACATCGTTATGCTTTAACCAAAGTGGCTATTAAAACCACAAATGGAAAATACTCCGACCTGAGACACATTTACTTGTACAAATCCGCCAAATACTTTTTATAAGCGACATAAGAACTTCGTTATCCGCATCACATTAGATAACCACACACAAATATAAAACAACAAAATGTATAATATCTAATCATCTCAAACACAGAACAATATCAACACGCCGACGATACGAGATAACCTTGATTAACCAGTAAACACAAGCATAAAAGGTTGTAGCAGGTAAAGAACATACTAAACTTTTGATAATATTTTTTTTTTAATCTTGTCTACATCTTAAAGGCTCCTTTTACGAGTTTAAGTCTACCACTGCTACAGGAAATCCAAGATCAAAGCTATCGGCAAAGTCCCTCGTGTTGAAGTTTTATCTAGAAGCCAGTGCTTCCACTATTTGGAATTGTTGCTTCTGATGGAACAATGACAACACATATCTGTGGATTCGTAATGGTGGCCTTTGTGCAATGTGTGGTTTTTATGATCAAAAATCCAAAAACTCATTGATTAAAAGAACGTATCAACAAAAAACTTAGTTCAAAGGCATAGAAGCTTATACTAATGGTTCTACTCCTAAATCTGTGTTCACTTAGATTGGGCACATCACATGAACTGCTACCTATATCTCCGTCACAAAGAAAAAATTTATATACCAGAACAATCTAACATTCCGAACAAAACACATCGATACAAGAACATAGCAAAACACCAAAGTGAATAGATCACCACTTCTTTGAGTTATCTGAACAGTTGGAGGATGTGTTGCAAGTGATGGTGTTACATTACACCCATTACATACATATTTTGTACCATAGTGCACCGACCAAATTGAACAAACAAGTAAAGCACATTTCCTATCACCCTCTCCAAAATGAAGAAATAGAAGAAAGTAAAGTTGAAGAAGCAAAGATGCCTTAAGACAGATGTAAAAGGAATAAAGAGTTTATATTAAACAAGCATGCACTGTCACATGTATGCAAGATACATTTTCATTTAGGTCAACGACAAATTCAGCGTCGAGATTATCACTAAAAAGTAATAATAAAACATAATCCATGTATGTATCGATGGAATTTAATTAGTATATGACGTAATTAAGAATATTAAATGCTGTTAAGATTCATTGCATAACATTTTAAAAGTATTAATTAAACAAAAATATGAAATGCCACGTGTGAATTATACACACTTCGGGTTAGGGTGACAACAATGTCAATAAAAAGACATCGTAATATAATATTTCTTATAAATATCAGTTATATTTCGTTCATATGTCATGTTATTACTAGGAAACTACCTAGTATATCCATTCTTGAGTTCTTTCTTAAGAACCATGAATATACAAATTTGCGCTATTATGTGATAGATAAGCATCCAATTAAGATGACGCATTTATAGGTATTTTATTAGTTCAATTTTTGATAAAGTTGATGGTAAAAAAACACCATATCAATTATATATATTCAAATATGTTTCACAATTTAGAAAATTTTAAATTCTTTTTGTTCACTAGTGTTTTTATTAAAGAATAATATGTATATTTGTCATACTATTATTAAAAAAATGTTAGGTTTGGAAACAATCTGAAGTTTTTGTTTTTATAAATCCATGAGTTATATGGTGTGTAGTATGGATGCAGTTTGGGTGATTTAATAAATTATCTCCTTACCTATCTATATATAAAACCAAATACATCGTTGTGCTATAACCAAAGTGGCTATTAAAACCACAAATAGAAAATACTTTTACACGTGCACTCCATTGTACAACAAATTACATTTATCGCACATAAGAACTTCGTTATCCGCATCACATTAATAAAACAACAAAATGTATAATATCTAATCATCTCAAACACAGAACAATAACAACACGTCGGCGATACTAGATAACCTTGAGGAACCAATAAACACAATCATAAAAGGTTGTAGCAGGTAAAGAACATACTAAATTTTGGATACTATTTTTTTTAATGTTGTCTAAACCTTAAAGGCTCTTTTTACGAGTTTAAGTCAACCGCTGCCACAGGAAATCCAAGATCAAAGCTATTGGCAAAGTCCCTCTTGTTGAAGTTTTATTTAGAAGTCAGTGCATCCACTATTTAGAATTGTTGCTTCTGCTGGAACAGTGACAAAACATATCTCTGGATTCTTAATGGTGGCCTTTGTGCAATGTGTGGTTTTTATGATCAAAAATCCAAAAAACTCATCGATTAAATAACTGTATCAACGAAAAAAACTTAGTAGAAAAGCATAGAAACCATACTAATGGTTCTACTCTCTTAATACAGGTTCACTTAGATTGGGCATCCATCATTAAGCGTACCTATATCTCCGTCGCAAGACAAAAAATTTATATACCAAAACAATCTAACACATTCAGACATCACACATCAACACAAGAACATAGCAAAACACC
Organism: Dioscorea zingiberensis; assembly: GCA_026586065.1. Lineage (NCBI taxonomy): Eukaryota > Viridiplantae > Streptophyta > Magnoliopsida > Dioscoreales > Dioscoreaceae > Dioscorea > Dioscorea zingiberensis. Next base: position 8,213,552 of record CM048825.1, on the reverse strand, counting down.
ATAGTGAATAGATCACCACTTCTTTGAGTTATCACGAAGGCGGTTGGAGGATGTGTTGCAAGTGATGGTGTTACATTACACCATTACATACATATATTTTGCACCATAGTGCACCGACCAAATTGAACAAACAAGTTAAGCACATTTCCTATCACCCTCCCCAAAATGAAGAAATCAACATGGTTAGTCATGGGCTAACAAGCCTGGAAATAGAAGAAATAGATGAAAGTAAAGTTGAAGAAGCAAAGATGCCTTAAGATAGATGTAAAAGGAATAAAGAGTTTATATTAAACAAGCATGCATTGTCACATGTACGCAAGGTACATTTTCATTTAGGTCAACGGCAACTTCAGCGTCGAGATTATCACCAAAAAATTAATAATAAAACATAATCCATGTATGTATCAATTGCATTTAATTAGTATATGACGTAATTAAGAATATTAAATGGTGTTAAGATTCATTGTATAACATTTTAAAAGTATTAATTAAACAAAAATATGAAATTCCACGTGTATGAATTGTACACTTTCGGTTAGGGTGACAACAGTGTCAATAAAAAGACATCGTAATATAATAATTCTTATAAATATCAGTTATATTTCGTTTATATGTCATGTTATTACCAGGAAACTCCCTAGTATATCCATTCTTGAGTTCTTTCTTAAAAACCATGCATATACAAATTTGCACTACTATGTGATAGATATGTATCCAATTAAAATGACGACGATAGGTAATTTATTAGTTCAATTTTTGATAAATTTGATTGTAAAAAAACACAATATCAATTATATATGTTCAAATATGTTTCATAATTTAGAAAATTTTAAATTCTTTTTGTTCACTAGTACTTTTATTAAAGAATAATATGTATATCCTATTATACTATTATTAGAAAATGTTACGTTTGGAAACAATCGAAGATTTTGTTTTATAAATCCATGAGTTATATGGTGTGTAGCATAGATGCGCTTTGGGTAATTTAATAAACTATCTCCTCACATATCTATATATAAAACCAAATACATCAAGTTGTGCTTTAACCAAAGTGGCTATTAAAACCACAAATAGAAAATACCGACACGGACTCCATTGCACAACCAAGTACTTTTATCGCATATACGAACTTCAAGTTTATCCATCACATTAGGTAAACACATACAAATATAAACCAACAAAATGTATAATATCTAATAATCTCAAACACAGAAAAATAGCAACACGCCGACGATACGAGATAACCTTGAGAAACTAGTAAACACAACCATAAAAGGTTGTAGGAGGTAAACATACTAAATTTTGGATAATATATATATTTTTTTTAATGTTGTCTACACCGTAAAGGCTCTTTTTACGAGCTTAAGTCCACCGCTGCCACAGGAAATCCAAGATCAAAGCTATCAGCAAAGTCCCCCTTGTTGAAATTTTATCTACAGAGGCCGTATTGCATCCTTATTTGGAATTATTGCTTCTTTGGCCGAGCGGTGACAAAATATACACAATGGATTCCTAATGGTGGCCTTGGTGTATAATGTGTGGTTTTTAAGATCAAAAATCCAAAAACTCATTGATTAAAGAACTGTATCTACAAAAATTAGTAGAAAGGCATACAAGCCATACTAATGGTTCTACCCCTTAACACGGGTTAAGCTTAGATTGGGCATATCAACATGAATCAATTACCTATATCTCCGTCACAATGACAAAAAATTTATATACCAAAACAATCTAACATTCCGAACATCACACATCAACACAAGAACATAGCAAAACACCATAGTGAATAGATCACCACTTCTTTGAGTTATCTGAACAGTTGGAGGATGTGTTGCAAGTGATGGTGTTACATTACACCCATTACATACATATTTTGCACCATAGTGCACCGACCAAATTGAACAAACAAGTTAAGCACATTTCCTATCACCCTCCCAAAATGAAGAAATCAACATGGTTAGTCATAGGCTAACAGGCCTTGAAATAGAAGGAAGAAATAGAAGAAAGTAAAGTTGAATAAGTAAAGATGCCTTAAGACAGAAGTAAAGGGAATAAACAGTTTATATTAAACAAGCATGCACTGTCACATGTACGCAAGATACACTTTCATTTAGGTCAACGACAACTTCAGCGTCGAGATTATCACCAAAAAGTAAATAAAACATATTCCATGTATGTATCGATGGCATTTTATTAGTATATGACATAATTAAGAATATTAAATGGTGTTAAGATTCACTGTATAACATTTGAAAAGTTTTAATTAAACAAAAATATGAAATGCCACGTGTGTGAATTATTCACTTTCGGTTAGGGTGACAACAATGTCAATAAAAAGACATCGTAATATAATAATTCTTAAAAATATCAGTTATATTTCGTTCATATGTCATGTTATTACTAGGAAACTACCTAGTATATCCATTCTCGAGTTCTTTCTTAAGAACCATGAATATACAAATTTGCACTACTATGTGATAGATATAAACCCAATTAAGATGACGGCGATAGGTATTTTATTAGTTCAATTTTTGATAAAGTTGATGTTAAAAAAACACAATATCAATTATATATGTTCAAATATGTTTCATAATTTAAAATTTTAAAATCTTTTGTTCACTAGTATTTTTATTAAAAGAATAATATGTATATCCGTCATACTATTATTAAAAAATGTTAGGTTTGGAAACAATCACGAAGTTTTTGTTTTATAAATCCATGAGTTATATGGTGTGTAGCATAGATGCGCTTTGGGTGATTTAACAAATTATCTCCTCACCTATATAAAACCAAATATATCAAGTTGTACCTTAACCAAAGTGGCTATTAAAACCACAAATAGAAAATACTGACCATACGTAACCTATCATTTGCACAACCAATTACTTTTATCACACATAAGAACTTACGTTATCCATCACATTAGATAAACACACACAAATATAAAACAACTAAATGTATAATATCTAATCATCTCAAACCGCGTGAACAATATCAACACTTGTAGCGATACGAGATAACCTTGAGAAACCAGTAAACACAAGCATAAAAGGTTGTAGGAGGTAAAGAACATACTAAATTTTGGATACTATTTTTTTTTTAATGTTGTCTACATCATAAAGGGTCCTTTTACGAATTTCAGTCAACCGCTGCCGCAAGAAATCCAAGATCAAAGCTAACGGAAAAGTCCCTCGTGTTGAAGTTTTATATAGAAGCCAGTGCATCCACTATTTGGAATTGTTGCTTCTGCTAGAACAATGACAAAACATATCTGTGGATTCCTAATGGTGGACTTGGTGCAATGTGTGGTTTTTATGATCAAAACTCCAAAAAACTCACTGATTAAAGAACTGTATCAACAAAAAAAACATAGTAGAAAGGCATAGAAGCTCTACTAGTGGTTCTACTCCCTTAATACAGGTTCACTTAGATTGGGCACATCAGCATGAGCTACATTACCTATATCTCCCCTCCACAAAAGACAAAAATTTATATACCAAAACAATCTAACATTCCGAACATAACACATCCACACAAGAACATAGAAAAACACCAAAGTGAATAGATCACCACTTCTTTGAGTTATCTGAACAGTTGGAGGATGTGTTGCAAGTGATGGTGTTACATGACACCCATTACATACATATTTTGTACCATAGTGCACCGACCAAATTGAACAAACAAGTGAAGCACATTTCCTATCACCCTCTCCAAAATGAAGGAATTAACATTGTTAGTCATGTTCTAACAACCCTCGAAATGGAAGAAAGAAATAGAAGAAAGTAAAGGTTAAGAAGCAAAAGATGCCTTAAGACAGATGTGTAAAAGGAATAAAAGTGTTTATATTAGAAACAAGCATGCACCGCCACATGTATGCAAGATACATTTTCATTTAGGTCAACGACAACTTCAAAGTAGTAGATTATCACCAGAAAGTAATAATAAAACATATTCCATGTATGTATCGATGGAATTTAATTAGTATATGACGTAATTAAGAATATTAAATGCTGTTAAGATTCATTGTATAACATTTTAAAAGTATTAATTAAACAAAAATATGAAATGCCACGTGTGTGAATTATACACTTTCGGTTAGGGTGACAACAATGTCAATAAAAAGACATCGTAATATATTATTTGTTATAAATATCAGTTATATTTCGTTCATATGTCATGTTATTACTCGGAAACTACCTAGTATATCCATTCTTGAGTTCTTTCTTAAGAACCATGAATATAGAAATTTGCGCTATTATGTGATAGATAAGCATCCAATTAAGATGACTAATTTATAGGTATTTTATTAGTTCAATTTTTGATAAAGTTGATGGTAAAAAAACACAATATCAATTATATATATTAAAATATGTTTCACAATTTAGAAAATTTTAAATTCTTTTTGTTCACTAGTGTTTTTATTAAAGAATAATATGTATATCTGTCATACTATTATTAAAAAATGTTAGGTTTGGAAACAATCTGAACATTTTGTTTTTATAAATAGATGAGTTATATGGTGTGTAGCATAGATGCAGTTTGGGTGATTTAATAAATTATCTCCTCACCTATCTATATATAAAACCAAATACATCGTTGTGCTATAACAAAAGTGGCTATTAAAACCACAAATAGAAAATACTTTTACACAGACCCATTGTACAACCAATTACATTTATCGCACATAAGAACTTCGTTATCCGCATCACATTAATAAAACAACAAAATGTATAATATCTAATCATCTCAAACACAGAACAATAACAACACGCCGGCGATACTAGATAACCTTGAGGAACCAAAGAAACACAATCATAAAAGGTTGTAGCAGGTAAAGAACATACTAAATTTTGGATACTAATTTTTTTTAATGTTGTCTAAGCCTTAAAGGCTCCTTTTACGAGTTTAAGTCAACCGCTGCCACAAGAAATCCAAGATCAAAGCTATCGGCAAAGTCCCTCTCACTACAAGAAAACTAGAAAATAGCTACTGAAATATCCCTCGCTAAATCATGAATTTTCGTCGCTAAAATAATTCAGCGAGGAAATAGCGACGGAAAATTTTCCGTCGCGATTTTGATCCTAGCAATTATTTTGCGAAGGAAATGTTCGTCGCTGAATATTTGCGACGTTGTAGCGAGGGATTACATCCCTAGCTATTTAGCAAGGGCACGTTATTCCCTCGCTAATCCTCGCTAAACTGCCTCGCAAGTTCCCTCTTTACCGGATGATTTGCAATGACTTAGCGACGGATTAGTTGTAGCTATGTAGAGAGGGAACAGTTTCCCTTGCTATTCCTTAGCTATATTCCCTCGCCGAAGCTATTACTTTGCGAGGGACATAGCAACGGACTTCTTGCCGTAGCTATTCAAATGAGGACCTTTTTCTTCGCTATTCCATAGCTATATTCCCTCACCGAAATGATTTTTTTAAATTCATTCCCTTTCTATTCCGTAGCTATTTCCTCGCTAATAATTATTTGTCACCAATATATATTTTTATTTATTGGTCCCCTATAGTACAAATTTAACTACCAACTGTAACTTAATATACATCTAGAATAAAATTTAAGCTTAAATATTCAACATAAGTATATAAAAAAATACCATTAATGCAACAACTGAAATTCATATTACACCATTATGTTTTGAAGGTTACATAAAATTCCCACCCAATTCTCCTTACAATGTCATCTTTGCATTGTTTGATCATTCACCACATACTTTGTTGACTGGTAAAAAAAAAAAAAAAATACAATTTCCAGTTCCAAGTACATGTATGGTAAACTTCACAAAATTATAATGTACCCCAAAACATAGATATCTGCAGGAGGTGAAGCATGAAGCCAATCTTCAAGATTCATACAACTTGGTGGGGATCTCACACCTACATTCCATGTTGCAACAAAGATCCTACTCAATAAAGAGAATCAATTTCCCGTTTGTATTACCAACAAAACTCCAATGAAATGATGAAAATACCTGTAATCTTTTATTTCTGTCACTTGAGCTGCATCAAGATCAATCTTTCCTCTAATTTGATATGACTTCTTGAAAAACCTATCTGAGGATGTAATTCATGAAACTTATGATAATGTTTCATTTAACTATCAGTTCATAAAGAAGTGGTCCAAAGAGAAGGTATCTCTCTTTATCTATGTGTAACATGTTTTGCTTTTCTTAACTGTGGATGCCTCCCTCTCTGAGAAGCTGTCCTCCATTCCCTATCAGTCCCTTAAAAAGAACACAAAAAGTTCATGCATTTCCATTCAATCAAAGGAAACAAAACCAAGACAATGATTTTATGGTTGGATTCTGAAAACTTCGATATATGCATCAAAGAATCAAAGAAAGAAGAACCATTTGAATGGAATCAATCATATCTCCCAGCAGAAAAATCAACATGGAAATCTTGCTTTTCTTTCAAATAAAAAATATTGCTTACACACTTTCACCAAAATATATTTATAGCTCAAATCCTCATGATTTCCAAAGTTGCAGATTTTCTTATTACTATAGATGTCATTTTTGTCAGCATTGACATCTAGAGCTGGGCATTTTTTTTTCCAAGCAAATTATGTTTTCAAAGAGTACATCGGGGTTCTATAATAAAAGTTTCATTGATATTCACTTTAAACTAGGAAATACAAATACTTTTATGGATACTAAAGTGCACACATGACTGACAAGTTATGCAATCAACATAAGCTAAAGCCTGAAATAACACCAAATTGATGGCAAAAATGGTGAGAACATGTACTATACAAATAAAAAAGTGTCTCCCCCGAGAACTATCAATAGTACAATGACATATTGAACATGCCTTGATTACTAAAAATGAATACATAGAAGAACATAAAAAAATATAGAATATTGAATTATAGATAACCTTGAGGGCACCAAATACGCGATTTTCAGTGGTGGTTCGAACAAGACCAATATCCAGGAGAGCACAAAAAGGCCTCCTGCTCTGCTGGCTCAATTGAAAAGTCCTCCCAAGTGGCCTGCACAAAGTAATCAATGATTCAAACCAAACAGGTAAAAAATGCGAATACCTGTAAATAATATATACCTCAACATTCCCTGATATTCCTCATCCGTTTCAAGCATCTTCAAAACAATCTCAAGTCATTTCCTGTTAGGCCAGGCAGGAACTTTCAATTTAAAGCTGGACAACAACCATATGATTCACTTATAATAACAATTTCTCATTGCTTTACCTTTTACTGACATGATTTCTACATTCAACTAGATACAAAAACCAGCTTACTGAACACATGATTTTTACATCTAAAATAGCAGCCCACCATATGAATTTTTAAAAAATAGACCAAGAAATAGGAAACAAATGACTTGTTACGACACAAAGAAAATAAAATGCTTGGAAAATTTATAGCACATTACCTGATTTTCCAAAGAAGAAGCTTCCTTTGAAGCAAAACTGTACGCTTGAACAAGATTAATTGTTAATGGAGGTGCTGCAGATCCAAACACAATATTTACTTCAATCTGAGACAAGCGTTGAAGACTAAAGAATCACAACATGAGTCCTCAATAGAGATTCTAATTCCATTGGATTAGAATAAAATGGGAAAATTTAATGAGTATTTGAATCAAAATGAAGGTGAACGAAGAGGAATATAACTGTTATTCAACATAAGAACTACAAAATACATATAAATAATAGAGTGGGAGCAAAACAAAGGAAAAGATGCATCCAATCAAAAGAGTTCTTGTTTATTTGATAGATTGCTAACTCTTATTGAAGAAATATAATTAAACTATGGAGTCATTTTTTATTATAAGATTGGGTCTAATGAAATGGAATCACAGATTCACTAATAGGAAAGGGTGTTGACAAAACCTAGAAATGGAATCACAGATTCACAAAGGAACCCTACTATGCTAACCTAGGGGTTTATACTTCATAGCCAATTCTTTTTACTAGAATACACTACTTTCTTAAGAAAATTCCACTGCCCTACATTGTCAAGAAACAATCCTATCAACAGAATTGCCCCCATTCATCTAACAATAACGATGTGACAACAATATTTTGAAGGAAAAAAAAACAAATGTATTCTATTCTCTTTCTATTCTAATTATCAAACAAACAAAATTGTGAGGAAGAAAAAAGGGAGGCAAAAAAAGAAGAAGAAAAGAAGGAAAAGTACCACATGTATTCATATCTTTGTTTTCTTACTGAAGTGCTATATATTGTTGTAGTTATATATGTCTATAAACTTCTTGAAGTTCAAGTTCATAACCTATTCATAACTTTGCATAATACATTCAACAAACCTAGTTTAATAAAAAAAAATATTGGAATACATGTCCTTGTTTTTTTATTCCCACTTCTTGTACATCAGGAGAAAAATCCACGGAAAGCATTAATATGCAATGGATATCATTAAACAAAAATACCCATGAATCAGATGCAAAGAAGTACATTCATCAAAATAGACTTAAGATTTTGGAGGAGGTTTAGAAGGATACCTTGACAAGGCCTACAAGATCCTACCTGAGAATAGAAGGAAAGAAAAGAACCACATCAATATTTTCTTTAGCAATTCAAGTAACAAATATAAGGTTTAGCTTTCAGTTCCTAGTAGTTCTTTATGTGTCTCTATTAATGTAGAACCTCTGCCCTTTTTATCTAAATCTGTTTAAGTAGCCTGGACGAAGGAAAGGAATCCTAAAACAATATTTTGATATCATAATGCACTTGAAAACAGAATAAAACTAGAAATTTTAACAGTAGGATTTACTTATATATATATATATATATATATATAGTAGAGCGTTCGCTATAGCCTACAAATGGAGGACTTGGAAATTAAGTTTATAAGGTTAGAATATAATCAATTTCCATGTCGGATGCAATGAGAGCTAGTTTAAATGGTTATCCATAGAGACAATACAAAGAAGGTTAACCCTCCCACCTAACAAGAAAATGAACTGAATTGGCAACCATCAATTTCCTCGTGTCATCTTTCTTTCACCATAAAAACGATATTCACAAGATCTTGTTATTATGAATTACTCAAAGGAAATTAAATTTGTGTACTCCAAATAAGATCAAGTTGAATGGTCATAATATTGATGTTTCGCAACACATGGAAGCAACAGTTGATAGCCTCCAAGATCTTTGCATTTAATCGCCTCTACAGTTTATACTAAGTTTATAGTTTTATAATTTTTTGAAAGTTTACAACCCCAACAACGATCCGGTTTTTGCTAACTAGGATATACTAATTAGAATTTGAAATTGATGTTCTCACACGACTAATTGACAATGCCTTGGTCAAGTTGCAGTTTACATATTTTTCCTTTGGAAAGTTGTAACTTGTTTGTTAGCTCCTCAGTACCTAACAACTTATATTAGTTATTAATTAACAAATAATATTCTTGGCCATATTCTCAACTAAACCAAACCAAGATCCAGGAAGAAGAGCGAAATATATATATATATATATATATATATATATATATATATATATATATATTTGTGAAAGATGATGGGATCAATAAGTACAAGCTGCTAATAAATAAGTTTCTTTTTATCTCCTTATACAATACAACCAATTTTTTCAAGTAGACAAGCAATCCTTCTATTATAATAAATAACCCATCTAATTTCTATTAAATAGTGACCTATTTTCTTATGCCTTAGTTTTTTTCTCTGGGGTTTTAAAATAGAAGAGGGCATTTTTTTTAATATAAAAAGGCTTTTTATGACAAATAGTAGTGGGTCATCTGACAGATAGCCATGAAAAGGTTTTTATTTTTATTTATACTAATATAGAACAAACATTTAAATTTACATATGAGGATAAGTTTACTTTCTTTTTTTTTTTACATCATCCAAAATAAAATGTACCTTCTAAGTATTTTTTGAGAAATCATGAATGGAGATAATGATGCAAAAATAACAACATAGAATTTGATATCCCTAACCACAAATCTTCTTATGCCTGATTAATAGGTCTAAAAAATATGTTTGTACAACAATATGTTTAAAAACAATCATGCCTTAAAACTAGGGTTTGATAACTTTCTTTATAAGCAATCATGACTCGGTTCCATCTTTAAATATGGTTTGGCACATGGAAAACATTTAACTAAACATGCCCTGGTTCCAAATCTGAGAACAACTAATACAAACAAATTTTTTGCTAATAAAGAAATGCAAAAGGTATTACCTGGCAACTCTATACCATTAATCTTCAATTCATTGCACAATTACTAAAGGTATTACCTTAACTTAGACAATTAAATTAAAGTTTTTAAAAACATGAAAAATAAAGAGTAGTGTGAATAGAAAATAAAGAGTAGTGTTAATAGAAAATTCATGGTGGATAGCACTAGGGTTGATAGAAAATTTATGGTGAAGAACCCTAGTAAATAAGAGGGATCAAGTGGTTGGATAGTATGTTGAAAACAATATTGATACTTGATAGAAATTAGTGAATCATGAATAAGATGGAGAGAGTGAATTAAATGTACAAGGTAGATATAGGAAAATAAACAAAATGGAGTACAGATACAAAACAGTGCATCAAGAGAGAATTCCATCAGTTATTGAGTACAAGGTAATTAGAGGGGCCTGAAAATCAAGGGATAGAACACCAAAAAATCTATCATTCTAAGATCGCAAAATTGGAGGTGCATTATGAGAATATTATGCTAACTTAGTACTATTCCCACAATCACAATCCAAACAAGGGACCATTTTCACAAAACCAAGAAATTAATTCAAAGCAAACAAACAAACACCCAAACAAACAACAAAAATAACATGAATTTTCTCAAATGTTTAAAGTTCAAACCTGCAAACAGATCTCACAAACAATACTCCCTTCTCCTCACACCATCTTTGTATGCATCCTCTCAGTGGAGCAAACTACACCCAAAATTATAGTGCCTCATAATAGGATCTATTCAATGGTCAATAAAGTGCTTGACAATAATCATGGCTCAAAAATATATCAGCAAATAAATAACAAAATTAACATAAATCTATAAAAATGCATAATACTCAGATCCTTAACACCATGACAACAGATGAATTCTTGCACCTAAATATTTAATTCAGTTTTAGAAACAGGGATCAAATCCCCAACTCCTCCTCCATGCTCATCCAAATGTACTCCAATCTTCAATTAAATAAATAGCAACTTAAAAAGATAACATAAATCTATAAAAATGCATAATACTTAGATGCTTAACACCATGACTATATATCAAAATTTGCACCTAGGTATTTAATTCAGTTTTAGAAACAGAGCTCAACTCCCCAACTCCCACATCCATGCTCATCTAAATGTACTCCAATCTTCAATGTTATAGATCTCAATAAATATTAATATTGTATCTTTAATCACAACAAATCATAGCAAAAGTGCGAGAATGGGCAATAACAAATCGATAATATCTCGTATCATAGAAATAAATCAGACTCATGGAAACAATGAAATTTCTAAAATGACTATAAATGAATCAAGAATTACCTTCAAATACTCCCCGTGCGCTATGCCCTTGAGATCTACTAGAGAATGAGATCCAACTTTGAGATCTGGAAGGCGATCGAGAGGGAGATAGGAGGAGAGGAGATAAGGTGCTGCTCAGTGGCACGCCCGCAAGAAGAAGAGGCTCGGACAAGAACGAGAAGGGCTCGCTAGGTTCTGACGAGAGGAAGAAGGGTGTGCGACTCTTCTGACAAGGGGGAGAAGGGCTCGCAAGGATGTGACAACGAGGAGAACGGCGCACCAAAAAACCCTAAGGGCCTGTTTGGATGTACAGTAAACTTTCCTATAGGATTTTAATTCCATAGGATGTGGACCTGATCCCTATGGGGAAAGTTACAGTAAATTTTCCTATGGAATGAGTGTTTGGTTACGCACAGTAAAAATTTCCTATGGAATAATTTTAATATTAAAAAAATATTTTTTTTTCAAAAAAATAGCCGTTAGAGTTTTGAAAAAAATATCCGTTGTAAACTATTCGTTGAAAAATAGCAGTTATATACTAGAAGTTAACCATTTTGCCCTATTTATACCAAACACTCTTCTTGCAATAGTATTTATTCACAAACTTATCTCCCTATCTCTAAATTTTCACACATCCAAGGCCCGTATTCAATATGGATTTGGATCATTGGAGAAGGATTAATGAAGATGATGACGAATTCGTGTTCACCATTTTACCGAGCTTATTTCCTGGAAGTTCAGAAAGTCGACCTTGTCATACCTCAATACTTACAGGTGCTGCATATGTAAGAGAAATCCTTGAAAGTCATGAGGTACGTTGTAAGAGGGAGTTTCGTATGGAGCCTCGTATTTTCCAAGCACTGGCTAATTGTTTAAGGGAAAGGTCTCTTCTTCAAAACTCGAAAAGAGTTGCTGTCGAGGAACAATTAGCGATGTTTGTGTACACTCTTGCACATAACGCTAGTAATCGTGACGTACAAGAGCGCTTTCAACATTCGGCAGAAACAGTTAGCCGTTATTTTGGTAAAGTGCTTAATGCTATGACTATGCTTGCTGGAACATTTATACAACCTCCATCAACAATTACATCACCAGTTATCCAAAGCAATAGCAAATTTTTCCCATATTTCAAGGTATGAAAGTATAAATTATGATTTATTTTCAATTTATTTAATATATTTTTTTTAATTATGGGTTAATTTTTGTAGGATTGTATTGGTGCCATTGATGGAACACATATTCCGATCCCCATTTCTGCCGAATTACAAGATCCTTACCGAAATAGAAAATGCACATTATCCCAAAATGTCATGGTTGCTTGTGATTTTAACTCCTGCTCAGATATGTCCGAAATTTGGTTGGGAAGGGTCGGCTTCGATGCTAGGGATACTTCAAAGATTCGATCTAATTGACCAAGGCTTCAATGTCCCAGAGGTAAATATTATCTAGTTGATGCGTGATATGCGAATACCCCAAGTTTCATTGCTCCATACTTAGGGGTGTGCGTTATCATTTACAAGAGCAAGGACGAGCGCAATGCAGACCATCCAATCATAGAGAACTATTTAATCTGAGACATGCACAGTTGAGGAATCATGTTGAACGCATCATTGGTGTCTTGAAGATGAGATTTCCTATACTCAAAGTTGCAACCTTTCATCCAATAGATTCTCAAACTGATATAGTGGTTGCTGCATGTGTCTTGCATAATTTCATTCGTATCCACAATGGTGCCTATGACATTGAGGAAATTTTGGTTGGAGATGAAGAAACTACTATCCCCGATGGAGATGATATGTATTGAGATGATATTAACACAATGCAGGTGCTCGTAAGAGAGATGAAATAACACTGCAAATGTGGGCGGATTATTGTAACTATCATAGAAATGTAGTGTGAAAGATCTATAAGGCTTTCATCAATGTTGTACTTTTAATTCATTATGTTTTATTTTTAATGCATTATGTTTTATTTTTAATGTTGACTCAATATATGTTACAAAGATAAATATCTCCAAGGATTACATCATACATAAACATCCAAGACATTGTTTCAAACATAAACATCTCCAAACATAAACATCCTACATAAACATCCAAGACATTGTTTCATAAGTAAACATCTCCAAACATAAACATCCTACATAAACATCCAAGACATTGTATCAAAAATAAACATCTCCAAATTTAAACATCCAAGACATTGTTCTTCTAATGTTCCACTTAATCCATTTTTGAAAGCATTACTCGAAGCCATTCCACTCTTTGTTCTTCCTTAAGATGTAAGAAGATTTCACGATTATCGGTATCTTTAAAAAATGTTGTAGCTTTGACAATGTCTTCAATTGGAAAAAGATCACACACTTGGTTAAATGTGGTGATGCATTCTCCTATGGTACATTTTTTTTGTTCTACTTGATTCATCCTCATAGCACCAATGTATCGATCAGTCTCATTGCGACGCATATCTATGTATTGTTCTATGAATGCCTCTTGTACAGTTTTCCTCTTCCGGGTCCTTCTTTCCTTTTCCCTTTCCCTTTCATTACTTGAATTTTGAAGCGGTGAAATGAACGGTTGGGTGCATGGAGGTTCCACTTGGCTAAAGTCACCACCCTCTTCTTCTATTTCAGGAACATCCAGTGATTGAATGGGGTCATTTGGAGCAGGAACACTTGGAGATGGAGTGTCCATTGATGCACTATCAATGTTTGCATAATATTCTACACCACGAGAGCGTCTTCCTTCCGCATATCTCCCTACATAATGCATAAAGACTTGATTAGAAAATTTTAAAATCTTATGCGTAATCGTAAGTAAACAACACATTCTTACCCTCATAAATCTCTTGCAATGGTATGAAATATGGAAATGGTCTTTGATGCCATCTCCTTGCTTCTTTATTTCTCTGCGTATTATGACAAAAAATCATGTAAAGAAAAATATCTCATATAGTTCATTGCTAATGATATAAATATATATACCTCAAGTAGTGGTGCCCAAACATCATCAGGGGCTGATACCATGTTTTTTTCATGATCCCATCCAAACCCACTTAATTCAGAAAACACCTTTAGAAGCTTGTAGATTTTCTTCATCTCTTGCTCTAATGCTTTGACTTGGACGACATTGCAGTTCATATTAGGGAATTTATTTACCATGTCACGTAAAATTTTATTCCAAGCCTCTTTGGTCCATCCATTTTGTGAGCGATATCTTTGGAACATTATAATCACCCAATAACTTGACTAAATGAGCCCTATGACTTTCATTCCATTTAGCTCTTGTTTGATCTTTTCTTGATTTGCCATATGTTCAAATAGGAAAAAAATAAGGACCAAAAAATAAGTTCACCTTGTGTGCACCTTCAAGATGTAAACATAGCAGAACAAAATTAAATAGATATAAAAGACTGCTAAGATGTACACATGACGAACGAGATTATGCCCATCATCCCCATATCTTCATTCTAATTTATAATCTATAGTCTAAGAAAAAATAAAGAGGCCAATGTACTCTATGATTCCACTTGTGTTGATTGCTTAAAAGCCATCTGAGGTGTTAAAAATCAAAGAAATCATATAGATGCTACTTAATGCCAAGAACTGTCACTTAGGCTATCTAGGGAAACAAAGATCATAATCTTGAGTTGATTTATTTTAATTCAGGAGTACATGACGGCACTCCAACCAGAATTGCATGAATTTAATTCAGAAGTAATATGTGAGAGAACTAACTTTATGCATCTCACAAGGCATATAATGGCATTCAAGAAAATAACAATGAATTCAAAGTGGAGAATATATTTTATTGGTTTACATTCAACAAATTATCATCTATAATTTTCAGTACTTGGTATTTCAATTCAATGTTAATTTTTTGCTTTCCATAAAATTCAAAACTGGTAGAATCAAATAGCATCTTCAGTAAAAAACCAGAAATAGAAAAACAAAGAAAAGAGTACTCTAATCAAGTTATATCTAAGATTCTCTAGTAATAAAACATAGAATGACAAAATACAGGGCATTAAGAACTGGGTGGAGAGCCAAACTCAAGTCTATGTCATAAACCCAGAAATAAACACAAAGAAGTTATATAAGATTCTCCAGTAAAACATAGAATGACAAAATAACAGGGCATTAAGAACTGGGTGGAGAGCCAAACTCAATCTCGCTCTCTCTCTCTCAAATTAACAATGGAGATATTCATTAAAATAAACTCATGAAATCAGTACATCAAAGTAGGAAAATACAAGGCATTTCAATAGGTGAAAAAAAATATCAAAGGAGGATCTAAAAAAAAAATATTTCTTGAAGAACAACCATCTCTTGAGAAAACATTCAATCCACAACCCTAAAACCCTAATTAAGAATCCCAGATCTTCAAAACCTTGAAAAGCTACATTTGTGAGGATGATCTCAAGAAAGCAAGGACAAGACTGTCGAACCTAAGAAGAGAGGTGGATCGGATGCCGGCCGTGGAGTAGCTCGTGGTGGAGAAGAGGTTGCTCGCCGGCCGGGGAAACGAGGGTTGAGAGGGGGGCTACTCGCCGGCCATGTATGTGACGGTGGAGAGGATCGTCGTCATGGGAGAAGCTCGCGGTGTGGTTGGAGAAGCGGAGCAGACTCGAGACTCGCGGTTGGAGAAGCGCTGGTCTCTCGCGATAAACAAAGGAAAAAAAAAAGAGGTTTTACCGGAGTTTTATTTTACTATGGAATGAGCCCATTCCATAGTTATTTCTTCCTATAAAAAAGGTGTCCAAACGGGCCCTTTATGTAAATTCCATAGTAATGGCCCATTCCATAGTAATGAGGGTCATTACTATGGAATGTGGGTGCATCCAAACAGGCCCTAAGTCATGAAGGTGAAAAGGAAGGGAGGGAAAGTGAAAAAGAAGGCGGGTTAATGAAATTTTGGTGAAATTAGGGACGGTATCGTCCGTCGCTAATATCAAATATAACCTAATGTCCCATATTGATATTAGCGACAGCACAATCTGTCGCTAATCTCAAAATAAAACAATCATATATAACACAATTAGCGACGGAAATATCCGTCGCTAATCTCAAATAAAAACAATTTCACATATTAATATTAGCGACGAATTTTTCCCTAGCTAACTAGCGACGGAAATATCCGTCGCTAATATAATGAAACACAATTATATACAACGATATTAGCGACGGGCATATCCGTCGCTAATATTGAATGTAAACACATGTCACCTATTGATTTTTGCAATGGAAAAATCCGTCAATAATAAAAAATTAACAGTTAAATATACCGAGATTAGCGACGATAAAATCCGTCGCTAATATCAAATACAAACCAATGTCAAACTGATATTAGCGACGGCTTTATCCCTAGCTAACTAGCAAAGGAAATTTCCGTCGCTAATATCAAAAATAAAAAATTATATATAACAATACCAGCGACGGCAAAATCCGTCGCTACTCGCAATACAAACCAATGTCACATATTAATATTAGCGACGGATTTATCCCTAGCTAAATAGCGACGGACATATCCGTCGTTAACATAGTGGACATCAAATTATATATAACGAGTTTAGCGACGGAAATATCCGTCGCTAATCCCAACTATAAACATGTGTCACCTTTTGATATTAGCGTCAGAAACATCCGTCGCTAATGTCATAAATATAACGATCATATAAACGAGTTTAGAGACGGAAATATCTGTCGCTAATCACAAGTACAAACCAATGTCGCACATTGATATTAGTGACGGATTTATCCCTAGCTAATTAGCTAGGGAAAAATCCCTCGCAAATTACACGCTAAAGGGCGCGCCAACATCTTCGCGGGCAACTTTAGCAACGGATATTTTCAGCCCTCGCTATTCCGTAGCTAAATACGATACCTTGGAGTGCAAAGTTAGCAAGGGAGTATTTTCCCTCGCTATTCCCTAGCTAATTATAAATCCGTCGCAAAGTTCTAGCTGATTTGTAATGAATTTGTTCCCTCGCTAATATCCGTCGCTATTTGACAGTTTTCTTGTAGTGTCTTGTTGAAGTTTTATCTAGAAGTCAGTGCATCCACTATTTAGAATTGTTGCTTCTGCTGGAACAGTGACAAAACATATCTCTGGATTCCTAATGGTGGCCTTTGTGCAATGTGTGGTTTTTATGATCAAAAATCCAAAAAACTCATCGATTAAATAACTGTATCAACGAAAAAAACTTAGTAGAAAAGCATAGAAGCCATACTAATGGTTCTACTCCCTTAATACAGGTTCACTTAGATTGGGCACATCAGCATGAACTGTTACCTATATCTCCGTCACAAAGACAAAAAATTTATATACCAAAACAATCTAACATTCAGAACATCACACATCAACACAAGAACATAGCAAAACACCATAGTGAATAGATCACCACTTCTTTGAGTTATCTGAACAGTTGGAGGATGTGTTGCAAGTGATGGTGTTACATTACACCCATTATATACATATTTTGCACCATAGTGCACCGACCAAATTGAACAAACAAGTTAAGCACATTTCCTATCACCCTCCCCAAAATGTAGAAATCAACATGGTTAGTCATGGGCTAACAGGCCATGAAATGGAAGGAAGAAATAGAAGAAAGTAAAGTTGAAGAAGTAAAGATGCCTTAAGAAAGAAGTAAAAGGAATAAACAGTTTATATTAAACAAGCATGCACTGTCACATGTACACAAGATACACTTTCATTTAGGTCAACGACAACTTCAGCGTCGAGATTATCACCAAAAAGTAAATAAAACATATTCCATGTATGTATCGATGGCATTTTATTAGTATATGACATAATTAAGAATATTAAATGGTGTTAAGATTCATTGTATAACATTTGAGAAGTTTTAATTAAACAAAAATATGAAATGCCACGTGTGTGAATTATTCACTTTCGGTTAGGGTGACAACAATGTCAATAAAAAGACATCGTAATATAATAATTCTTACAAATATCTGTTATATTTTGTTCATATGTCATGTTATTACCAGGAAACTACCTAGTATATCCATTCTTAAGTTCTTTCTTACGAACCATGAATATACAAATTTGCACTACTATGTGATAGATATAAACCCAATTAAGATGACGGCGATAGGTATTTTATTAGTTCAATTTTTGATAAAGTTGATGTTAAAAAAACACAATATCAATTATATATGTTCAAATATGTTTCATAATTTAAAATTTTAAAATCTTTTTGTTCACTAGTATTTTTATTAAAGAATAATATGTATATCTGTCATACTATTATTAAAAAAATGTTATGATTGGAAGCAATCTGAGGATTTTGTTTTTATAAATCCATGAGTTATATGGTGTGTAGCATAGATGCAGTTTGGGTAGTTTAACAAATTATCTCCTCACCTATATATATAAAACCAAATACATCGTTGTACTTTAACCAAAGTGGCTATTAAAACCACAAATAGAAAATACTCTGACACAGACCCATTGCACAACCAATTACTTTTATCACACATAAGAACTTCGTTATCCGCATCACATTAGATAAACACACACAAATGTAAAACAACTAAATGTATAATATCTAATCATCTCAAACACAGAACAATATCAACACGCAGACGATACGAGATAACCTTGAGAAACCAGTAAACACAAGCATAAAAGGTTGTAGGAGGTAAAGAACATACTAAATTTTGGATACTATTTTTTTTTTTTTTAATGTTGTCTACATCGTAAAGGCTCCTTTTACTTAATTTGATCCAACATTTGCATAAGAAATCCAAGATCAAAGCTATCGGAAAAGTCCCTCGTGTTGAAGTTTTATATAGAAGCCAGTGCATCCACTATTTGGAATTGTTGCTTCTGCTGGAACAATGACAAAACATATCTGTGGATTCCTAATGGTGGACTTGGTGCAATGTGTGGTTTTTATGATCAAAACTCCAAAAAACTCACTGATTAAAGAACTGTATCAACAAAAAAAAACTTAGTAGAAAGGCATAGAAGCTATACTAATGGTTCTACTCCCTTAATACCGGTTCACTTAGATTGGGTACATCAAGATGAACTCGCTACTCTAAATCTCCGTCACGAAGACAAAAAATTTATATACCAAAACAATCTAACATTCCGAACGTAACACATCCACACAAGAACATAGCAAAACACCAAAGTGAATAGATCACCACTTCTTTGAGTTATCTGAACAGTTGGAGGATGTGTTGCAAGTGATGGTGTTACATTACACCCATTACATACATATTTTGTACCATAGTGCACCGACCAAATTGAACAAACAAGTAAAGCACATTTCCTATCACCCTCTCCAAAATGAAGGAATTAACATTGTTAGTCATGTTCTAACAACCCTCGAAATGGAAGAAATAAATAGAAGAAAGTAAAGTTGAAGAAGCAAAGATGCCTTAAGACAGATGTAAAAGGAATAAAGAGTTTATATTAAACAAGCATGCACTATCACATGTATGCAAGATACATTTTCATTTAGGTAAACGACAACTTTAGCGAAGAGATTATCACCAGAAAGTAATAATAAAACATATTCCATGTATGTATCGATGGAATTTAATTAGTATATGACGTAATTAAGAATATTAAATGCTGTTAAGATTCATTGTATAACATTTTAAAAGTATTAATTAAACAAAAATATGAAATGCCACGTGTGTGAATTATACACTTTCGGTTAGGGTGACAACAATGTCAATAAAAAGACATCGTAATATATTATTTGTTATAAATATCAGTTATATTTCGTTCATATGTCATGTTATTACTCGGAAACTATCTAGTATATCCATTCTTGAGTTCTTTCTTAAGAACCATGAATATAGAAATTTGCGCTATTATGTGATAGATAAGCATCCAATTAAGATGACGCATTTATAGGTATTTTACTAGTTATATTTTTGATAAAGTTGATGGTAAAAAAACACAATATCAATTATATATATTCAAATATGTTTCACAATTTAGAAAATTTTAAATTTTTTTTGTTCACTAGTGTTTTTATTAAAGAATAATATGTATATCTGTCATACTATTATTAAAAAAATGTTAGGTTTGGAAACAATCTGAAGATTTTGTTTTTATAAATCCATGAGTTATATGGTGTATAGCATAGATGCAGTTTGGGTGATTTAATAAATTATCTCCTCACCTATCTATATATAAAACCAAATACATCGTTGTGCTATAACCAAAGTGGCTATTAAAACCACAAATAGAAAATACTTTTACCCAGACCCATTGTACAACTAATTACATTTATCGCACATAAGAACTTCGTTTTCCGCATCACATTAGATAAAACAACAAAATGTATAATATCTAATCATCTCAAACACAGAACAATAACAACACGCCGGCGATACTAGATAACCTTGAGGAACCAGTAAACACAATCATAAAAGGTTGTAGAAGATAAAGAACATACTAAATTTTGGATACTATTTTTTTTTAATGTTGTCTAAACCTTAAAGGCTCCTTTTACGAGTTTAAGTCAACCGCTGCCACAGGAAATCCAAGATCAAAGCTATCGGCAAAGTCCTTCTTGTTAAAGTTTTATCTAGAAGTCGGTGCATCCACTATTTAGAATTGTTGCTTCTGCTGGAACAGTGACAAAACATATCTCTGGATTCCTAATGGTGGCCTTTATGCAATGTGTGGTTTTTATGATCAAAAATCCAAAAAAATCGTCGATTAAATAACTGTATCAACGAAAAAAACTTAGTAGAAAAGCATCGAAGCAATACTAATGGTTCTACTCCCTTAATACAGGTTCACTTAGATTGGGCACATCAGCATGAACTGTTACCTATATCTCCGTCACAAAGACAAAAAATTTATATACCAAAACAATCTAACATTCCGAAAATCACACATCAACACAAGAACATAGCAAAACACCATAGTGAATAGATCACCACTTCTTTGAGTTATCTGAACAGTTGGAGGATATGTTGCAAGTGATGGTGTTACATTACACCCATTACATACATATTTTGCACCATAGTGCACCGACCAAATTGAACAAACAAGTTAAGCACATTTCCTATCACCCTCCCCAAAATGAAGAAATCAACATGGTTAGTCATGGGCTAACAGGCCTTGAAATAGAAGGAAGAAATAGAAGAAAGTAAAGTTGAAGAAGTAAAGATGCCTTAAGATAGAAGTAAAAGGAATAAACAGTTTATATTAAACAAGCATGCACTGTCACATGTACGCAAGATACACTTTCATTTAGGTCAACGACAACTTCAGCGTCGAGATTATCACCAAAAAGTAAATAAACATATTCCACGTATGTATCGATGGCATTTTATTAGTATATGACATAATTAAGAATATTAAATGGTGTTAAGATTCATTGTATAACATTTGAAAAGTTTTAATTAAACAAAAATATGAAATGCCACGTGCGTGAATTATTCACTTTCGGTTAGGGTGACAACAGTGTCAATAAAAAGACATCGTAATATAATAATTCTTATAAATATCAGTTATATTTCGTTCATATGTCATGTTATTACTAGGAAACTACCTAGTATATCCATTCTTGAGTTTTTTCTTAAGAACCATGAATATACAAATTTGCCCTACTATGTGATAGATATAAACCCAATTAAGATGACGGCGATAGGTATTTTATTAGTTCAATTTTTGATAAAGTTGATGTTAAAAAAACACAATATCAATTATATATGTTCAAATATGTTTCATAATTTAAAATTTTAAAATCTTTTTGTTCACTAGTATTTTTATTAAAGAATAATATGTGTATCTGTCATACTATTATTAAAAAAATGTTATGTTTGGAAGCAATCTGAAGCTTTTGTTTTTATAAATTCATGAGTTATATGGTGTGTAGCATAGATGCAGTTTGGGTAATTTAACAAATTATCTCCTCACCTATATATATATAACCATATACATCGTTGTACTTTAACCAAAGTGGCTATTAAAACCACAAGTAGAAAATACTCTGACACAGACCCATTGCACAACCAATTACTTTTATCACACATAAGAACTTCGTTATCCGCATCACATTAGATAAACACACACAAATATAAAACAACTAAATATATAATATCTAAGCATCTCAAACACAGAACAATATCAACACGCCGACGATACGAGATAACCTTGGGAAACCAGTAAACACAAGCATAAAAGGTTGTAGGAGGTAAAGAACATACTAAATTTTGGATACTATTTTTTTTTTTTTAAATGTTGTCTACATCCTAAAGGCTTCTTTTACGAATTTCAGTCAACCGCTGCCGCAAGAAATCCAAGATCAAAGCTATCGGAAAAGTCCCTCGTGTTGAAGTTTTATATAGAAGCCAGTGCATCCACTATTTGGAATTGTTGCTTCTGCTGGAACAATGACAAAACATATCTGTGGATTCCTAATGGTGGACTTGGTGCAATGTGTGGTTTTTATGATCAAAACTCCAAAAAACTCACTGATTAAAGAACTGTATCAACAAAAAAAAAACTTAGTAGAAAGGCATAGAAGCTATACTAATGGTTCTACTCCCTTAATACAGGTTCACTTAGATTGGGCACATCAGCATGAACAGTTACCTATATCTCCCTCACAAAGACAAAAAATTTATATACCAAAACAATCTAACATTCCGAACATAACACATCCACACAAGAACATAGCAAAACACCAAAGTGAATAGATCACCACTTCTTTGAGTTATCTGAACAGTTGGAGGATGTGTTGCAAGTGATGGTGTTACATTACACCCATTACAAACATATTTTGTACCATAGTGCACCGACCAAATTGAACAAACAAGTGAAGCACATTTCCTATCACCCTCTCCAAAATGAAGGAATTAACATTGTTAGTCATGTTCTAACAACCCTCGAAATGGAAGAAATAAATAGAAGTAAAGTTGAAGAAGCAAAGATGCCTTAAGACAGATGTAAAAGGAATAAAGAGTTTATATTAAACAGGCATGCACTGTCACATGTATGCAAGATACATTTTCATTTAGGTCAACGACAACTTCAGCGTAGAGATTATCACCAGAAAGTAATAATAAAACATAATCCATGTATGTATCGATGGAATTTAATTAGTATATGACGTAATTAAGAATATTAAATGCTGTTAAGATTCATTGTATAACATTTTAAAAGTATTAATTAAACAAAAATATGAAATGCCACGTGTGTGAATTATACACTTTCGGTTAGGGTGACAACAATGTCAATAAAAAGATATCGTAATATAATATTTCTTATAAATATCAGTTATATTTCGTTCATATGTCATGTTATTACTCGGAAACTACCTAGTATATCCATTCTTGAGTTCTTTCTTAAGAACCATGAATATAGAAATTTGCGCTATTATGTGATAGATAAGCATCCAATTAAGATGACGACGATAGGTATTTTATTAGTTCAATTTTTGATAAAGTTGATGGTAAAAAAACACCATATCAATTATATATATTCAAATATGTTTCACAATTCAGAAAATTTTAAATTCTTTTTGTTCACTAGTGTTTTTATTAAAGAATAATATGTATATCTGTCATACTATTATTAAAAAAATGTTAGGTTTGGAAACAATCTGAAGATTTTGTTTTTATAAATCCATGAGTTATATGGTGTGTAGCATAGGTGCAGTTTTGATGATTTAATAAATTATCTCCTCACCTATCTATATATAAAACCAAATTCATCATTGTGATTTAACCAAAGTGGCTATTAAAACCACAAATAGAAAATACTTTTACACAGACCCATTGTACAACCAATTACATTTATCGCACATAAGAACTTCGTTTTCCGCATCACATTAGATAAAACAACAAAATGTATAATATCTAATCATCTCAAACACAGAACAATAACAACACGCCGGCGATACTAGATAACCTTGAGGAACCAGTAAACACAATCATAAAAGGTTGTAGAAGGTAAAGAACATACTAAATTTTGGATACTATTTTTTTTTAATGTTGTCTAAACCTTAAAGGCTCCTTTTACGAGTTTAAGTCAACCGCTGTATCGGCAAAGTCCCTCTTGTTGAAGTTTTATCTAGAAGTCAGTGCATCCACTATTTAGAATTGTTGCTTCTGCTGGAACAGTGACAAAACATATCTCTGGATTCCTAATAGTGGCCTTTGTGCAATGTGTGGTTTTTATGATCAAAAATCCAAAAAACTCATCGATTAAATAACTGTATCAACGAAAAAAACTTAGTATAAAAGCATAGAAGCCATACTAATGGTTCTACCCCCTTAATACAGGTTCACTTAGATTGGGCACATCAGCATGAACTGTTACCTATATCTCCCTCACAAAGACAAAAAATTTATATACCAAAACAATCTAACATTCCGAACATCACACATCAACACAAGAACATAGCAAAATACCATAGTGAATAGATCACCACTTCTTTGAGTTATCTGAACAGTTGGAGGATGTGTTGCAAGTGATGGTGTTACATTACACCCATTACATACATATTTTGCACCATAGTGCACTGACCAAATTGAACAAACAAGTTAAGCACATTTCCTATCACCCTCCCCAATATGAAGAAATCAACATGGTTAGTCATGGGCTAACAGGCCTTGAAATAGAAGGAAGCAATAGAAGAAAGTAAAGTTAAAGAAGTAAAGATGCCTTAAGACAGAAGTAAAAGGAATAAACAGTTTATATTAAACAAGCATGCACTGTCACATGTACGCAAGGTACATTTTCATTCAGGTCAACGATAACTTCAGCGTCGAGATTATCACCAAAAAGTAATAATAAAACATAATCCATGTATGTATACATTGCATTTAATTAGTATATGACTTAATTAAGAATATTAAATGGTGTTAAGATTCATTGTATAACATTTTAAAAGTATTAATTAAACAAAACTATGAAATGCCACGTGTATGAATTGTACACTTTCGGTTAGGGTGACAACAGTGTCAATCAAAAGACATCGTAATATAATAATTCTTATAAATATCAGTTATATTTCGTTTATATGTCATGTTATTACCAGGAAACTCCCTAGTATATCCATTCTTGAGTTCTTTCTTAAAAACAGACCTGACCCGGTTCCTGACCCCGAAAGACATCCGTTGACCGGCCGTATTAAAGAAGAGATAAACTCAACTCTAATACAAGGCCTAATAATGTGATAAGCAGATAACAATCCATAAATAAACACAAACTCAAGTTCATAAGAACATAGAGTTACTAGGGTCCATAGACCCTATAAAAGTCTGGTCCCTATACGGGTCCTACAAATAACAAAGTTATAAAAATAAAGATAACTGAGACTCCTATAAACCTTGGTCTCCCGAAGTCCCTCTCTTCAAGCTTTTCCCCCCTCGGAATCTGTAAAAGGAGAAAAAAAAAGAGAAAACACGTGAGCTTTCGAAGGGAAAGCTCAGTAAGTACCCCTGCAAGTCACAGTGTCATCATAACAAAAATGACGGTCAACAGGATCATAGTATCAATCAACAAAGTCCTAGGAGTCTACCACTAACAAGACAAAGGTACGACTCCTGCTACAAAAGCCCTCGGGCTTTGTAGTGAGTTCTAAGAGAACTCAGAGTTTACTCCCGGCCAGTATGTCCAGCTTTTTTTTTTTGGATATAATTACGACCTAGATGGTGCGTTTTGACTCTCCAAATCAAAGATCGGTAGAACTACCTCTTCTTCAGTGTTAACCGCGATTGATTGTACCATGCCCGGCGGTGAGACCTCCATAGATTTGTTTCTCCGGTAGGGTTGTCAGGAAAGTCAGGGGGTCCTATCCCTGAACGTTCCCAAAATTGGAGCTTCCCTAGCTCCACTGAGTCCGGGCAGTAGGACATAGCAAATAGGGACACCAACGTCCCGTAGACAAGCATACATGCTTAACAGGATTCAAGAATAGACAAGAATAGCATGTATGGCAATAACAGTGCATGTATTAGGAATACATAGCAAGTCCAAGAAATCCGTTGCTCGGAGAAAACTAGAGCAAGTGAACTTACCTCCGGATTTGGTACTAGATGTCCTTCTAGCTTTCTTTAGAGTGCCAACAACTTCCCGAGAGTATCTGGCATGCAGAGGTCCTATTAGAAACAGTATTCCCATAATATTTCTATGTCCTTAGGTGTTCATGCATGCCTTACATTCTTATTGGGCTTAGGCCCACTAACGGGTCCTTTGGACCATCTCTCGGGTTACCGGCCCTTATCCCCGTTTCAGTGTCCCTTAGCCGACTTGTAGATTTACTTTGGTCTAACCTAGTCAACGCTAGTCTTCTTGTCGAGTCCGGACCTTATTTAGTCATCCTTAGTCATTCAAGTTGAGTTGGGCCCATTACTAAGCCCAATAAGAAATCTAGCTTGACTTAGCCCTTTTTAATTGAGAAAGGGGTATTTTAGTCATTAGGGTAATTTATGACCCTAGGGTTTAAGGTCCTTCCCTGTTTAGGGTTTAGTTCCCTCCAGTTCCCCTATTTCTTATTCTTATTACCTTAAGAACAAAGTTTTATTTATTTGAGCCCAGCTCCTTGGGCCTTTAAGCCATTGGACCCAATTCCTACTCAAATTAGTCCATGGTTTAACTTAAGTACCTTAGGTTAATTAATCTAATTAACCTCATTAGTTAATTTGGTTCAATAGGTTGACCTACTTTATCTTGATTAACTCTCTCTTAGTTAAATTCTTTGTTTAGTTTACAAGCCAAGCCCACATTTTTAAATCGATCAAGATGACTAGTATTTCTCCAATCGACTGAGCCAACTCAATTTGGACCCAAATCACCTTAAACCAATTTAATTTGACTAAGTAAACTAACTCAACCTTATTTCTTTAATCATGATGATTAATCCAACTTGATAGCTAGGTTAGACCCAAGCCCAAAGTGGTTTAGTCCAACCCGAGTTCATTTACTAACTCCAATGTCCACACTAATCTAATTAACTAGATTAGCTTAATTAACTAATTAAGCATTCCCACTACACTAGTTAATTATATCAATTTCATGTGACATTTTATAAGGTTTCAAATGATCAATTATTCATTATCACCAATATTTCCTTTTATAACTAACTTGATTATACTAAATAATCAACTTGATTTTGTCACACTACCAAAGCTTTAAAAAATTATTCTATCAATAGTAAACAATTAAATACTTTAATTGTCACACTACTAATGTTATACAAATCAATAAAACTATACCAAGTTAATCAACTAATGTTCTCATTTAGAAGAGAGGAAAGAAAAATATTTATTTTAATTAACTAAATCAGTGTCACACCCCTAAGTTAATGAATGTTTAATTAAACATAATTAAACATTATTCTTTTATTATTATTATTATTATTTTTTTTTTAAAAAAAACTATCTTCTTCTTCTCTCTTTCGCGCGACCGAGAACCCGCCGGCTCCGATCTTCATCTCCGGTGATTCTGTGCACAGGCCCACGCTCGGCCTCCATCGCCAGATGCCCCGCGACCACAACCGACCTCTCCAGGGCATCGCCAACCTTGCCTCCGACGCCGGTATTCCCCGAGGTGCTTGGCCGCGTGATCGACACCCTCCGGCGAACTAACTACGCATGCAGAGATGCTATCTAGGACTAAGGAGGAAGAGAACCCTTACCGTGTGATCGGAGACGAGAGCTGGTGTTGACGACAAGCTCTCCAGCACCGGTGGGAGAGCTCTGTTTTCCGGCGATCCCCTGCCGCGCTTCCTCCCACGTCCCGTCTTCTCTTTCCAGCCTGCCACCTTCCCTGTCTGGCAGTCACTCCCGGCCACTGAGCTCTGCGGTAACACGGGCTTCTGCGGCGGAGCTCCTCCCTTCTCTCCGGTCAACCTCTCCGGCGAACTTCTCGCCTTTCCGTGACTTCTCTGCCCTCTGCTCGCAGCTACGTGCTGCTTTTATAGAGCTCGAGGGAGCTCTCAGCGGCGTCTGTTGGCTACCCATAACGGCCAGGAGGGCGGCCGATCAAGCGGTGGCGGTCGCGGCCGTTTCCGGTGGCGGCGGCGTTACGGCGGGTTGGGTTGGCGGGGGACTACATTTGCTTCCTCGGGATCACACTTCCCTTGTGATCAGCGGTCTCGCTTGAATCGGGTAATCCATCCTTTCATTTTGCCTGCGCTTTCGTTCACATCTACGGATCAGCGGCCACGTTTAGTTGGGGTCTACGGCTGGGATTTAGTTCCTTGCTCCGGGCTTGAGCGAGAGATCTCGATGAACGATCGAGATCGTCTTTCATTCGTGTGGCCCAGATTCACACCTTCCATCCTCGAGTTTAGACCACCAGAGCTGATGATTCATTCTGAGCACGACACGTGGTTCCACCGCTGCTCTTCATCACTTCTCGCGATCTGATCTCGCAGAGATTAGATGATCTCAGCCACCCAACCAACACTTATTAGCACAACTTCCTCGAAGTCCCCAAAAGTATTTATTTAACAAATTAGTCCTTCATCTGTGTGAAGGGCATTTTCTCACTAAGTCCCTCAACTTATTTTCTTTACCAGAAGGTCCTCGCAGCTATGAGAGAGGAAACTTCTTTAAGGTCCTCAATTCTTTCAAAATTACTATTAGGTCCCTGCAGACCCCATAATAATTTCTAATTTCCATTTAAAATAAATCATTTAATCCCATATTTTCACTAATCGCGGTAAGTAAATATTTTAAATATTTTTTTCCCAAGAAAATAAAATTCATGGATTTTACAATCCTCCCCCCTTAAAAAAATTTCGTCCCCGAAATTTCAACGCAGTTTATACTTCATACAAACAACTCTGGGAAACGCTGCCTCATATCCTCTTCACGTTCCCAGGTAGCTTCTCGTTCGGTGTGGTTACTCCACTTCACCTTAACAAAAGGAATAGTCCTATTCCTCAGTTGTTTGTCTTCTCGGCCCAAAATAGCTACTGGGCGTTCCTCTTAGGACATATTCTCTTGGACTTC
This sequence comes from Dioscorea zingiberensis, assembly GCA_026586065.1. Taxonomy (NCBI): domain Eukaryota; kingdom Viridiplantae; phylum Streptophyta; class Magnoliopsida; order Dioscoreales; family Dioscoreaceae; genus Dioscorea; species Dioscorea zingiberensis. Next base: position 8,184,100 of record CM048825.1, on the reverse strand, counting down.
CATCGGAACCTGAGGAATCACTCTGGTGGGATCACGTATACACTTCTTCAACATTGAAATGTGGAAGACATCGTGAACCTGAGCGAGGTCCTGTGGTAGAGCCAATCTATATGCCACCACTCCTATACGCTCCAAAATCTCAAAAGGTCCAATATATCGTGGAGCAAGTTTTCCACGTCGTCCAAACCTTACTACCCCTTTCATAGGAGACACTTTTAAGAATACCAAGTCTCCCACTTGAAACTCCTGATCAGATCTTTTTCGGTCGGCATTGCTCTTTTGTCTACTCTGGGCAGCCTGGAGTCGCTCCCTGATCATCTTAACATGTTCCTCCGTTTGTCTTACAAAATCAGGTTGCTTAAGTGTCGCCTCAGCTACCAGCTTTCTTTCTCCGACATCTCCCCAACAAATGGGAGTTCGGCACTTCCTTCCATAGAGTGCCTCGTACGGAGCCATTTTGATGCTCGCCTGGTAACTATTGTTATAGGCAAACTCTATCAAACTTAAATGTTCATCCCAAGACCCCGTAAAATCTATTGCACATGCCCTCAACATGTCCTCTAAGACCTGGATGGTCCTTTCGGTACGTCCATCGGATGCAATGGGTGAAAAGCCGTGCTAAGCGCCAATCCACAGTGCCCGAGGCGGTGTGTAAGCTCTCCCAGAATCTAGAGACGAACCGAGTGTCTCGATCAGAGGTGATCGTCACCGGTACCCCATGTAATCTGATGATCTGATCGAGATATAGCTGGGCCAACTTTTCCAAGCATGCTCCTGTCTTTAACGGTATAAAGTGGGCCGACTTTGTCAGCCGGTCCACTATAACCCAGACCGATTCATGGCCTCTTTGAGTGCGTGGCAACCCCGTTACAAAGTCCATGTTAATGTGCTCCCATTTCCATTCCGGAATGGGTAAGGGTTGTATAGCATCCTACTTACGGTGTTCCGCCTTTACCATCTGACAGGTGATGCATTTAGCCACGAACACCGCAACATCTCGCTTCATCCCCTTCCACCAGAAATGATCCTTCAACCCTCTGTACATCTTGGTACCTCCAGGGTGAATAGTATAGCCCGAATAGTGGGCTTCCTCCAGAATTTCTTGTTTTATTTCTGGGACATTTGGTACACAAATTCTTTCGTCAAATCTAAGGGTGCCATCCTCATGGACTCTGAACCGTGTTGGTTCTTCCTGGCCCATGTGTCCCTTGATCTCCTCCAGTTCAAGATCTTGTCCCTGAGCAACCCGAATTCTCTCAAACAACGAGGGTCGGATATGCAAGCTGGCCAATGTGACATCCATCGTAGGAACGACGACTTCTAAGTTGAGCCTTCTCATATCCTCCAGTAGAGGCTTCTGAGTTGTTAACATAGCGGCAACTCCATATCCAGACTTCCTGCTCAGTGCATCGGCCACCACGTTCGCCTTGCCCGGGTGGTAATGGACACTGAGATCGTAGTCCTTGATTAACTCTAACCACCGCCGCTGTCTCATATTCAATTCCTTCTGTGTAAATATATACTTGAGGCTCTTATGATCGGTGTAAATCTCGCAAGGAACACCGTAGAGGAAGTGTCGCCAGATCTTTAGGGCAAACCGCGATCACGCCAATTCAAGATGCGTGTGTAGGATAGTTCTCCTCGTAAAGGTTTTAACTGCCGTGATGCATAAGCAATCACAGCGCCCGTCTTGCATCAACACACATCCAAGGCCGATCTTGCAGCGTCGGCGTAGGCTGTATACCCATGATTTGCTTTGTGGTAGCGCCAACACGGTCTTGATATCAACCTCTGTTTTAGCTCACGGTAACTCTTTTCACAGGAGTCGGTCCAAAGCGAATTTGGTACCCTTCACAGTCAACTTGGTTACTTGGTCTTTGCTATGCAGAAACCCTCAACGAATCTCCGGTAATAACCAGCTAATCCCAAGAAACTCCAGTATCTCCCGTGCGTTGTTGGTCTTTTCCATTCCACAACGGGCTTCAATTTTCTTGGGATCGACTGAAACTCGACTCCACTCACCACGTGGCCCAAGAAAGCTACACTTTCCAACCAAAAATCACACTTGGAGAACTTTGCGTAAAGGCGATGTTCCCTCAAGGTCTCTAGCACTATTAAGTAAGTGCTCTCCTGCGTGGGCCTGGTGGCTTTTCGAGTAAACAAGAATATCATCGATGAACACTACTACAAACTGGTCCAAATATTGTGGAATACCCGGTTCATCATGTCCATAAAGATCGCCTGGGCATTGGTAAGCCCAAAGCGGCATTACGGAAACTTCGTAGTGCCCGTATCTAGTACGGAAAGCACTCTTCGGGATATCCGTCTCCTTAATCCCTCACTTGATGATAACCGGATCTTAAATCAATCTTTGAGAAGACTTGAGCTCCCCACAGCTGATCCAAAGGTGGTCATCAATTCTTGGTAGAGGATATTTATTCTTACTGATCACCTTATTCAACTCCGATAATCAATGCACAACCGTAGCGACCCGTCTTTCTTCTTGTGAAAGAACAGCGGGTGCTCCCCAAGGTGACATACTAGGTCTAATAAAACCCTTGTCCAATAATTCCTCTAGTTGGGTCTTTAATTCCTTAAGCTCCGCAGGCGCCATCCGATAAGGAGCCTTAGACACAGGGGCTGTTCCCGGTACCAAATCAATGGAAAACTCCAATTCCCTTTCCGGGGGTAGTCCCGGTAACTCTTCCGGAAACACGTCAGGGTACTCCCTTACTACCGGTACGTCTGAGACTACGATCTCCTTATCCTTCTTCACCTCGGAAATAGAAGCCAGATAGCCTACACATCCACCCCTAAGTAATTTCCGAACCTGGAGAGCTGAGATCTCCTGTACTAGGGAACAAGTGTGGCTGCCTTTAAAAGTGAATTCCTCTTTTCCCGGCATCTTAAATATAACTCTCTTTCCACGGCAGTCCACCACTGCGTAAACGGAAGAGAGCCAGTCCATCCCGAGGATCACATCGTAATCCTTCAGGTCCATTACATGCAGATTTGCAAGTAATTTCCGCCCCTCAATTATTATAGGGCATGCCGGTACCATTTTCCTTACTATCATGGCAGCTCCTACCGGGGTGTCTACACACAAGTCCTGGGGTAGATCTATTGTAGGCAATGTGTACTTTCGTGCGAACCGTGCAGACACAAATGAGTGTGTGGCTCCAGGATCAAATAAAGTGCAGGCATAGAATGAACTAACTGAAATGGTACCTGCCACGACATCTGCTGATGCCTGTGCTTCCTCAGTTGTCAGATGGTAGACCCGACCATGGGTCATTGGCCTCTGCTGTTGTTGGGGTTGGTTTTGAGTAGAAGGCTGTCCTGAGGTCGCCTTCCCTTTCTTGTCCCCACCCTGTGACCTTGGTGGTGGTCCAACAGACTGTCGAGAAGCTTGTTGAGATCCCTGGTTTCCCCCTACCACACTCTGTCCTTGTTGACGCTGGGGACATTGGGCCTTTTGGTGATCCAAGGCCAAGCAGTAATAACACCCTCCAGTTATCCTAGGGCACTGGGATCTCTTATGTGGTCCCTTGCATTCTTAGCACTTAATGTTAGGTCACACTGAGAAGACCCTTTACCTCCGGATGAGGTCAGAGCACAGTGGCTTCCCATAGGGTGGGGTACTTGTTGTCCTACCACGCCTTTCGGAGTTCTTTCCGGATGATTGGCCACAGGTACATTTTGTCCCTTTTCCTTTTTATCTTTCAGGACGACCCACAGGCGTCCCTTGACAAGAAGCCTCGGTGTATTTGGCTCTAGCCACAACCTCCGTGATAGGTCTTGCACATGTGGCTAGTCACAATCTTTTTCAGTGATGGCCGCAGCCCGGCCTCAAATTTCATCACCCGGCTCTCTTCCGTCGGAACCATGTCAGGAAGGAAGCGAGCCAACCGGTCAAACTCGGTTTCATATTGCTCCGCCGTGGAGCCTCCTTGAACAAGCTGGGAGAATTGTTGCCCAAGCTGTACCAGATGTCCTCTCGAGAAGTACTTGGCGAAGAACGCAGTCCTGAATTCTTCCCAAGTCTGGAAGGCCTCACCCTTCCTCAGCCTAATTTCTCCAAAGTACCAATCTTCTGCTGGTCCTTAGAGCATGTACACGGCGGTCCTAATCTTCTCCGCCTCAGTAGTTTGGAAGACCTCGAAGGTCTTCTCCATCTCACGAATCCATTGTTCAGCAACATGGGGGTCGGCAGCCCCTTCGAAAGGTCGGGGAGAGGGTCTCTTGATCTCCCCAAGTAATCCTCTACTTGACGTGGGGGCAGATGACGGAGGTGGTGCACGCTGTTGTCGGGTTTCCTGGATTAATCCCAACATCTCCCTCATTAGTTCCATCATGCTCATGGGGGGTACCTCCCCCCTTGGGTTTTGGCCCTCTGCTTGAGGCGCCTGAGCATTGGACTGAGCAGGCACCTCTTGGTCGACTTCCATCTCGTCCACAGGCGGGGGTACCTCCCCACCCTGCGGTTGAGGGACTTCTTCCTCCATAGGAGGTACATGGCATTTCGCACGACGCAGGTCGCCCTCGCCTACCCCTTCCTCTTCCCCTACCACCTCGACCTCCACGCAAGTGATCCATTGATTAACTGTATAAGGATTACAAGGTTACTTTTTATTTCCAGAAATACAGGTGATGATGAAAATATACTTTTATTCATTTCAAAAAGAACAACTAGAGTCAACATGCTTAAAACTAAAGACACTAAGAGACATAATAAAAGTAGTTCATACAACACATAAGTTTGTAAGACTACGATTATTCTAGCAACTAAAACAAGAACTCAGTCCAGATGATGCTCGTCGGGCGACAGTGGGGTGTAGTTAGGGCACGGTCGATGTCCTCCGGACCCCTGGGGTCCCCTACTAGGCCCTGGCGCACTGGATGGGCGATAAAAGCTAGATGCTCCCGGATCACGCCACAAATACCGCGGCACCGAGAGGGCAGTGCCGCCTACACTCCCATACTCGCGTCTGTGATATACTACATCGACGGTACCGGTGGAAATCCCCGAGAACAGCCAGGAGATGGACTGCAGCCTCTCTCCCCGATCTGAACCCCCCAATGCACGGCCACGGGCTCTACACACGCAGCGTCGTGGAGGAATACTAGGGCTCCACGATCTCCTCGCCAACCCGGAACCACAGGTCCCTCTGGCCTCTGCATAGCGATGTGGTCCCTAAGTCCCTGGACCAACATGGTGACGGTAGTCTGGAGCCTGTCAACCTTTCGGTTGGTGGCTTCCAGCGTCCTCCTCATCTCGGAGAGGACCTCCGCGGGCTCAGATGAGTCAGCTCTGGGTGGTGGTGTGTTCTCGCGGACAGACTCCACCTCATCATCAGAAGAATCACGGTATGATGGTCCCGACATCCTGCAAGTAAACCGGGTGTCAATCTAACGTACCACTATCTATACTACTACCCGGTCCACTCAGTCTATACAACTGGCTAAGGGCATCTAGGGTCTGCTATCTGCTCTATCTAGAGAACTTGCTCTGATACCACTTTAATCTGTAACGCCCCGACCCGGTTCCCGGGACCCCGAGCACGTCAACAGACCGGCCGTATTAAAGAAGAGATAAACTCAACTCTAATACAAGGCCTAATAATGTGATAAGCAGATAACAATCCATATATAAACACAAACTCAAGTTCATAAGAACATAGAGTCACTAGGGTCCATAGGCCCTATAAAAGTCTGGTCCCTATACGGGTCCTACAAATAACAAAGTTATAAAAATAAAGATAACTGAGACTCCTATAAACCTTGGTCTCCCGGAGTCCCTCTCTTCAAGCTTCTCCCCCCTCGGAATCTGTAAAAGGAGAAAAAAGAGAAAACACGTGAGCTTTCGAAGGGAAAGCTCAGTAAGTACCCCTGCAGGTCACAGTGTCATCATAACAAAAATGACGGTCAACAGGATCATAGTATCAATCAACAAAGTCCTAGGAGTCTACCACTAACAAGACAAAGGTACGACTCCTGCTACAAAAGCCCTCGGGCTTTGTAGTGAGTTCTAAGAGAACTCAGAGTTTACTCCCGGCCAGTATGTCCAGCTTTTTGGATATAATTACGACCTAGATGGTCGTTTGACTCTCCAGTCAAAAGATCGGTAGAACTACCTCTTCTTCGTGTGCTGCACGGTCGATTAAGGTACCATGCCCACTGACAGGTGAGACCTCCAGAGATTTGTTTCTCCGGTAGGGTTGTCAGGAAAGTCAGGGGGTCCTATCCCTGAACGTTCCCAAAATTGGAGCTTCCCCTAGCTCCCACCGAGTCCCGCGATGGGACATAGCAAATAGGGACACCAACGTCCCGTAGACAAGCATACATGCTTAACAGGATTCAAGAATAGACAAGAATAGCATGTATGGCAATAACAGTGCATGTATTAGGAATACATAGCAAGTCCAAGAAATCCCGTTATCGGGAGAAAACTAGGCAAGTGAACTTACCTCTGGTTGGTACTAGATGTCCTTCTAGCTTTCTTTAGAGTGCCAACAACTTCCCGAGAGTATCTGGCATGCAGAGGTCCTATTAGAAACAGTATTCCCATAATATTTCTATGTCCTTAGGTGTTCATGCATGCCTTACATTCTTATTGGGCTTAGGCCCACTAACGGGTCCTTTGGACCATCTCTCGGAGTTACCGACGCCCTTATCCCGTTTGATTGTCCCTTAGCCTAATTTGTAGATTTACTTTGGTCTAACCTAGTCAACGCTAGTCTTCTTGTCGAAGTCGGACCTTATTTAGTCATCCTTAGTCATTCAAGTTGAGTTGGGCCCATTACTAAGCCCAATAAGAAATCTAGCTTGACTTAGCCCTTTTAATTGAGAAAGGGGTATTTTAGTCATTAGGGTAATTTATGACCCTAGGGTTTAAGGTCCTTCCACTGCTTAGGGTTTAGTTCCCTCAGTTCCCCTATTTCTTATTCTTATTACCTTAAGAACAAAGTTTTATTTATTTGAGCCCAGCTCCTTGGGCCTTTAAGCCATTGGACCCAATTCCTACTCAAATTAGTCCATGGTTTAACTTAAGTACCTTAGGTTAATTAATCTAATTAACCTCATTAGTTAATTTGGTTCAATAGGTTGACCTACTTTATCTTGATTAACTCTCTCTTAGTTAAATTCTTTGTTTAGTTTACAAGCCAAGCCCACATTTTAAATCGATCAAGATGACTAGTATTTCTCCAATCGACCGAGCCAACTCAATTTGGACCCAAATCACCTTAAACCAATTTAATTTGACTAAGTAAAACTAACTCAACCTTATTTCTTTAATCATGATGATTAATCCAACTTGATAGCTAGGTTAGACCCAAGCCCAAAAGTGGTTTTAGTCCAACCCGAAGTTCATTTTACTAACTCAATGTCCACACTAATCTAATTAACTAGATTAGCTTAATTAACTAATTAAGCATTCCCACTACATTAGTTAATTAAATCAATTTCATGTGACATTTTATAAGGTTTCAAATGATCAATTATTCATTATCACCAATATTTCCTTTTATAATTAACTTGATTATACTAAATAATCAACTTGATTTTGTCACACTACCAAAGCTTTTAAAAAATTATTCTATCAATAGTAAACAATTAAATACTTTAATTGTCACACTACTAATGTTATACAAATCAATAAAACTATACCAAGTTAATCAACTAATGTTCTCATTTAGAAGAGAGGAAAGAAAAATATTTATTTTAATTAACTAAATCAGTGTCACACCCCTAAGTTAATGAATGTTTAATTAAACATAATTAAACATTATTCTTTATTATTATTATTATTATTATTTTAAAAAAACTATCTTCTCCTTCTCTCTTTCGCGCGACCGAGAACCCCCGCCCACAGATCTTCATCTCCGGTGATTACATTGCGTACGTGCCCACGCCGCCTCCATCGCCAGCGCCCAGCGACCACAACCACCTCTCCGGCATCGCCAACCTTGCCTCCGACGCCGGTATTCCCCGAGGTGTTTGGCCGCGTGATCGACACCCTCCGGCGAACTAACTACGCATGCAGAGATGCTATCTAGGACTAAGAAGGAAGAGAACCCTTACCGTGCGATCGGAGACGAGAGCTGGTGCTGACGACAAGCTCTCCAGCACCGGTGGGAGAGCTCTGTTTTCCGGCGATCCCCTGCCGCGCTTCCTCCCGCGTCCTGTCTTCTCTTCCCAGCCTGCTACCTTCCCTGTCTGACAGTCACTCCCGGCCACTGAGCTCTGCGGTAACACGGGCTGCTGCGGCGGAGCTCCTCCCTTCTCTCCGGTCAACCTCTCCGGCGAACTTCTCGCCTTTCTGTGACTTCTCTGCCCTCTGCTCGCAGCTACGTGCTGCTTTTATAGAGCTCGAGGGAGCTCAACGGGCGTCTGTTCGCTACCCATAACGACCGGAGGAGGCGGCCAGTCAAGCGGTGGCGGTGCAGCCGTTTTCCGGCTGGCGCGCGGCCGTTACGACGGGTTGGGTTGACGGGGGACTACTGTTGCTTCCTCGGGATCACACTTCCCTTGTGATCAACGGTCTCGCTTGAATCAGGTAATCCATCCTTTCATTTTGCCTCGCTTTCGTTCACATCTACAGATCAACGGCCACGGTTTAGTTGGGGTCTACGGCTGGGATTTAGTTCCTTGCTCCGGGCTTGAGCGAGAGATCTCGATGAACGATCGAGATCGTCTTTCATTCGTGTGGCCCAGATTCACACCTTCCATCCTCGAGTTTAGACCACCAGAGCTGATGATTCATTCTCGAAAGTACTCCACACGTGGTTCCACCGCCGCTTCTTCTCATCACTTCGCGATCTGATCTCGCAGAGATTAGATGATCTCAGCCACCCAACCAACACTTATTAACACAACTTCCTCGAAGTCCCCAAAAGTATTTATTTAACAAATTAGTCCTTCATCTGTGTGAAGGGCATTTTCTCACTAAGTCCCTCAACTTATTTTCTTTACCATAAGGTCCTCGCAGCTATGAGAGAGGAAACTTCTTTAAGGTCCTCAATTCTTTCAAAATTACTATTAGGTCCCTGCAGACCCCATAATAATTTCTAATTTCCATTTAAAATAAATCATTTAATCCCATATTTTCACTAATCGCGGTAAGTAAATATTTTAAATATTTTTTTCCCAAGAAAATAAAATTCATGGATTTTACAAAAACCATGCATATACAAATTTGCACTACTATGTGATAGATATGTATCCAATTAAGATGACTACGATAGGTAATTTATTAGTTCAATTTTTGATAAATTTGATTGTAAAAAAACACAATATCAATTATATATGTTGAAATATGTTTCATAATTTAGAAAATTTTAAATTCTTTTTGTTCACTAGTACTTTTATTAAAAAATGTTACGTTTGGAAACAATCTGAAGCTTTTGTTTTTATAAATCCATGAGTTATATGGTGTGTAGCATAGATGCAGTTTGGGTAATTTAATAAACTATCTCCTCACCTATCTATATATAAAACCAAATAGATTGTTGTGCTTTAACCAAAGTGGCTATTAAAACCACAAATAGAAAATACTCTGACACAGACCCCTTGCACAACCAAGTACTTTTATCGCACACATACGAATCCTTCAAGTTATCCATCCGTTGATCACATTAGGTAAACACATACAAATATAAACCAACAAAATGTATAATATCTAATAATCTCAAACACAAAACAATAGCAACACGCCGACGATACGAGATAACCTTGAGAAACCAGTAAACACAAGCGTAAAAGGTTGTAGGAGGTAAACATACTAAATTTTGGATAATATATATATATATTTTTAATGTTGTCTACATCGTAAAGGCTCTTTTTACGAGTTTAAGTCAACCGCTGCCACAGGAAATCCAAGATCAAAGCTATCAGCAAAGTCCCCCTTGTTGAAATTTTATCTAGAGGTCAGTGCATCCACTTTTTGGAATTGTTGCTTCTGCTGGAACAGTGACAAAATATACCTGTGGATTCCTAACGGTGGCCTTGGTGCAATGTGTGGTTTTTAAGATCAAAAATCCAAAAAACTCATTGATTAAAGAACTGTATCTACAAAAAAAAATTAGTAGAAAGGCATAGAAGCCATACTAATGGTTCTACCCCCTTAATACAGGTTCACTTAGATTGGGCATATCAGCATGAACTGTTACCTATATCTCCGTCAAAAAAACAAAAAATTTATATACCAAAACAATCTAACATTCCGAACATCACACATCAAAACAAGAACATAGCAAAACACCATAGTGAATAGATCACTATCAATTCAATTTTATTAGTTCAATTTTTGATAAAGTTGATGTTAAAAAAACACAATATCAATTATATATGCTCAAATATGTTTTATAATTTAAAATTTTAAAATCATTTTGTTCACTAGTATCTTTATTAAAGAATAATATGAATATCTGTCATACTATTATTAAAACAATGTTATGTTTGGAAGCAATCTGAAGTTTTTGTTTTTATAAATCCATGAGTTATATGGTGTGTAGCATAGATGCAGTTTGGGTGATTTAACAAATTATCTCCTCACCTATATATATAAAACCAAATACATCGTTGTACTTTAACCAAAGTGGCTATTAAAACCACAAATAGAAAATACTCTGACACAGACCCATTGCACAACCAATTACTTTTATCACACATAAGAACTTCGTTATCCGCATCACATTAGATAAACACACACAAATATAAAACAACTAAATGTATAATATCTAATCATCTCAAACACAGAACAATATCAACACGCCGACGATACGAGATAACCTTGAGAAACCAGTAAACACAAGCATAAAAGGTTGTAGGAGGTAAAGAACATACTAAATTTTGAATACTATTTTTTTTTTAATGTTGTCTACATCGTAAGGGCTCCTTTTACTAATTTCAGTCAACCGCTGCCGCAAGAAATCCAAGATCAAAGCTATCGGAAAAGTCCCTCGTGTTGAAGTTTTATATAGAAGCCAGTGCATCCACTATTTGGAATTGTTGCTTCTCCTGGAACAATGACAAAACATATCTGTGGATTCCTAATGGTGGACTTGGTGCAATGTGTGGTTTGTATGATCAAAACTCCAAAAAACTCACTGATTAAAGAACTGTATCAACAAAAAAAACATAGTAGAAAGGCATAGAAGCTCTACTAGTGGTTCTACTCCCTTAATACAGGTTCACTTAGATTGGGCACATCAGCATGAACTGTTACCTATATCTCCCTCACAAAGACAAAAAATTTATATACCAAAACAATCTAACATTCCGAACGTAACACATCCACACAAGAACATAGCAAAACACCAAAGTGAATAGATCACCACTTCTTTGAGTTATCTGAACAGTTGGAGGATGTGTTGCAAGTGATGGTGTTACATTACTCCCATTACATACATATTTTGTACCATAGTGCACCGACCAAATTGAACAAACAAGTGAAGCACATTTCCTATCACCCTCTCCAAAATGAAGGAATCAACATTGTTAGTCATGTTCTAACAAGCCTCGAAATGGAAGAAAGAAATAGAAGAAAGTAAAGTTGAAGAAGCAAAGATGCCTTAAGACAGATGTAAAAGGAATAAAGAGTTTATATTAAACAAGCATGCACTGTCACATGTATGCAAGATACATTTTCATTTAGGTCAATGACAACTTCAGCGTCGAGATTATCACCAAAAAGTAATAATAAAACATAATCCATGTATGTATCGATGAAATTTAATTAGTATATGACGTAATTAAGAATATTAAATGCTATTAAGATTCATTGTATAACATTTTAAAAGTATTAATTAAACAAAAATATGAAATGCCACGTGTGTGAATTATACACTTTCGGTTAGGGTGACAACAATGTCAATAAAAAGACATCGTAATATAATAATTCTTATAAATATCAGTTATATTTCGTTCATATGTCATGTTATTACTAGGAAACTGCCTAGTATATCCATTCTTGAGTTCTTTCTTAAGAACCATGAATATACAAATTTGCGCTACTATGTGATAGAAAAGCATCCAATTAAGATGACGACGATAGGTATTTTATTAGTTCAATTTTTGATAAAGTTGATGGTAAAAAAACACAATATCAATTATATATGTTCAAATATGTTTCACAATTTATAAAATTTTAAATTTTTTTTGTTCACTAGTGTTTTTATTAAAATATAATATGTAAATCTGTCATACTATTATTAAAAAAATGTTAGGTTTGGAAACAATCTGAGGTTTTTGTTTTTATAAATCCATGAGTTATATGGTGTGTAGCATAGGTGCAGTTTTGGTGATTTAATAAATTATCTCCTCACCTATCTATATATAAAACCAAATCCATCATTGTGATTTAACCAAAGTGGCTATTAAAACCACAAATAGAAAATACTTTTACACAGACCCATTGTACAACCAATTAAATTTATCGCACATAAGAACTTCGTTTTCCGCATCACATTAGATAAACACACACAAATTTAAAACAACTAAATGTATAATATCTTATCATCTCAAACACAGAAAAATAGCAACACGCCAACGATACGAGATAACCTTGAGGAACCAGTAAACACAACCATAAAAGGTTGCAGCAGGTAAAGAACATACTAAATTATGCATACTATTTTTTTTTTTTAATGTTGTCTACATCGTACAAGTTCCTTTTACGAGTTTAAGTCAACCGCTGCCACAGGAAATCAGAGATCAAAGCTATCAGCAAAGTCCCTCGTGTTGAAGTTTTATCTAGAGGTCAGTGCATCCACTACTTGGAATTGTTGCTTCGGCTGGAACAGTGACAAAACATATCTGTGGATTCCTAATGGTGGCCTTGGTGGAATGTGTGGTTTTTAAGATCAAAAATCCCAAAAACTGATTGATTAAAGAACTGTATCAACAAAAAAAACTTAGTAGAAAGGCATAGAAGCCATACTAATGGTTCTACTCCCTTATCTGAGTTCACTTAGATTGGGCACATCAGCATGAACTGTTACCTATATCTCCGTCACAAAGACAAAAAATTTATATACCAAAACAATCTAACATTCCGAACATCGCACATCAACATAAGAACATAGAAAAACACCAGAGTGAATAGATCACCGCTTCTTTGAGTTATCTGAACAGTTGGAGGATGTGTTGCAAGTGATGGTGTTACATTACACCCATTACATACATATTTTGCACCATAGTGCATCGACCAAGTTGAACAAACAAGTTAAGCACAATTCCTATCACCCTCCCCAAAATGAAGGAATCAACATGGTTAGTTATGGGCTAACAAGCCTCGAAATTGAAGGAAGAAATAGAAGAAAGTAAAGTTGAAGAAGCAAAGATGCATTAAGACAGATGTAAAAGGAATAAAGAGTTTATATTAAACAAGCATGCACTGTCACATGTACGCAAGATACATTTTCATTTAGGTCAACGACAACTTCAGCGTCGAGATTATCACCAAAAAGTAATAATAAAACATATTCCATGTATGTATCGATGGCATTTAATTAGTATATGACCTAATTATGAATATTAAATAATGTTAAGATTCATTGTATAACATTTTAAAAATATTAATTAAACAAAAATATGAAATGCCACGTGTGTGAATTATACAATTTCGGTTAGGGTGACAACAATGTTAATAAAAAAAACATCGTAATATAATAATTCTTATAAATATCAGTTATATTTCGTTCATATGTTATGTTATTACTAGGAAACTTCCTAGTATATCCATTCTTGAGTTCTTTCTAAAGAACCATGAATATACAAATTTGCACTACTATGTGATAGATATGTATCCAATTAAGATGACGACGATAGGTATTTTATTAGTTCAATTTTTGATAAAGTTGATGGTAAAAAAACACAATATCAATTATATATGTTCAAATATGTTTCATAATTTAGAAAATTTTAAATTCTTTTTTATCACTAGTATTTTTATTAAAGAATAATATGTAGACCTGTCATACTATTGTTAGAAAAATGTTACGTTTGGAAACAATCTAAAGTTTTTGTTTTTATAAATCCAAGAGTTATATGGTGTGTAGCATAAATGCAGTTTGGGTGATTTAATAAATTAAATTATCTCCTCACCTATCTACATATAAAACCAAATACATCGTTGTGATTTTACCAAAGTGGCTATTAAAACCACAAATAGAAAATACTCTGACACAGACCCATTGTACAACCAATTACATTTATCGCACATAAGAACTTCATTATCCGCATCACATTAGATGAACACACACAAATATAAAACAACTAAATGTATAATATCTAATCATCTCAAACACAGAAAAATAGCAACACGCCGACGATACAAGATAATCTTGAGGAACCATTAAATACAACCATAAATGGTTACAGCTGGTTAAAAACATACTAAATTATGGATACTATTTTTTTTTAATGTTGTCTACATCGTAAAGGATCCTTTTACAGGTTTAAGTCAACCGCTGCCACAGGAAATCCAAGATCAAAGGTATCAGGAAATGACGCCCGGCAGGGTAGTGATTAACCTGCTGAAGGTGGTAAAGAGGGGGATTGATAGAAGAGTAAGAAAAAAAGAGGACAAATAGCGAAGAAAAGTCTCTGAAACTTTTATAGGAAAATAACTCAATAATCACTGAATAAAATTCAACCCACAAGCCGGGTTTAAATAGGTAAAAAAAACTAACCTAGATAACCTAGAAATTCTATCTTCTTATCCAAATTTGCCCAAATCGGCAAATTTTGGTCCAATAGAATAACATATCTAATTCTAAAATAACTAACAAAATAGATAACTCCTAAAAATCCGAGTTCAAATCGGATTCATATCCTATCCTAAATTGGCATACGAAGTATTGCCAAAATTGGAAAAAAAAAACACCGAGAAACGAAGAAACGACGGTAAAAATAGTGGAATTTGAGGAGGAAGGAAGAGTCCATCGAGCAATGTTGGATGGACCCCACGTGTGTGTCGAGTCAAGCTTTACGAATTGGGGTTGAGCGCGCAAATCCGATATCGATAGCCAAAGTTATGGCCAAAATACCGAAACGTGTCAAAAGTGCTTCCAAATTCCGGACTTGGTTCGATCACCTCCCGCCTTTACGTCGGTCCGCCAAGTTGTGGTATGCCAAAGCTCTCATGGTGCAATCAGACAGCTCGGCATCGTCTGACTCGGGCTCTCCTGCATCAGCAAAGTCCCTCGTCTTGAAGTTTGATCTAGAGGTCAGTGCATCCACTATTTGGAATTGTTGCTTCTGCTAGAACAGGGACAAAACATACATGTGGATTCCTAATGGCGGCCTTGTGCCATGTATGGTGCCACCTCTCTCCCTATTCAGTATTTAGAAACACAAGTTGTAACGCCTGCCCCGAAATAAATAAAGATTTTTATTTATTAAATAAAAATGGGGAAAATTTAAGATGTAAAGTTATGTGGTTCGAGAAAATTCCTTAAGTGTTAATTAATGGAAATTAATTAACTGTTGCACTAATCCGGATTAATTAAGCGTAATTAATCTAGATTAATTATCGAGAAGGAAAACAGACAAAGACGACCCCGGGATACCACAGTAGGCCAGTGACTAGCCTGATCTGGTTAAAGCCGAGATTCTCGGATCTGGGTCGGGGACAGAGACGAGCCAGATAATAATTAGATGCCCGCGTGATGGAATAGTGTAAAGATAGGATGAATGATTGACGAGACATTAAGCAGGTAGATGCGACATAAAGCTAAAGTGGCTTTAATTATTGCAAGGGTAAGATATAATAATGTAAAGAACATGTGAATTAAATAAATTAAATATAATAATATAGGTATTATATATGTCATCAGGACTGATAGATAGAGGAGAGAATGAAATCAATTAGAACACTCTCTTTCTCTATCTCTCTCGACCTTGGTCGTGCCCGACCACCACCCCCTGCTGACTCACACGCGGCCCACCGCCCGTTAGCATTGCGCCTCCCTGGAGCCCGGCCATAGCGCCATCCGGCGCTTACCAGCGTGACTGCCACGCGACCACCGGCAGCGTGACTGCGCGACCACCGCCGACGCCCCATCCGCCGCCGCTGCAGCTCCTTGCGCCGCCCCTTTGCTGTCCGGCCGCTCTGCCTCCGCTCAGGCCGCCGTCCCAGCTCCTCAGCAGCGGCCCAGCCCTTGATCCTTCCCCTTCTAGCACTAGATGCGAGCCATACGCCAGCCCGGTGCCCTCGCCGCCCAGCGCTGATTTGTAGCCCCTCGAGCTTCGGCCGACCGGATCAACCTCGACAAAACTTGAGTAAATCCCCTTGAAATAAATTGAATTGAATGATAATTTGTATTTGGCGTGATTAGAGAGGGGATTAAGGGGGGATTTAAATGGATTAATTGCATGTATGGACTATATAAGTGTTAGATTAATTATTGTGGAATGTTTGTATATTTTCGGGGCCCTACAATTAGGGGAGGTGCCGCCGAAATTTTCTTAGGCTTTATTTTCGGGCGGTCCCCTTCAGGGATGTATTTGGCCCGCGATATTTTTCCCGATCGGGAAGTATTAAGAACCTTTAGAAAGATCATCGAGAGATCTTTCCAACGGTAACTAGGTCATTAGAATCCGACTTGCGGATTTAAAATTATTAGCAGTTCTCGGTGACTGCGCCTTAATACGAAAATACGGGAAAAGGGTTGGGACCGTTGTGTCCTCTTAGTCCATTTAATTATGCATGATTGTTAGGATCAAGTATAATTAACTAGGTTAATATTTTATTTACTAGATCCGGATCCGGACGCGTGAGACGCGACGGAGATCAGGGGATTTCTTTCCAAACCAGGTAGGATCTCGTACCCGTACTTTGTGAGTATTGCTCTCTCCTACCTTGCCTTCATTATTGACACTCTTATTCCCTTGAGAGGTTCCCAACACATATTCGAGACGGACATCGGATATGTGTCGGTTTTATATCTCAAGGGATAGTTGCTTTCTACATTTCTTATACAAGTATTGCTTTCTCCTACCTTGCTTTTATTATTGGCACTCTTAGTCCCTTGAGAGGTTCCCAACATATATTCGAGACGGACATCGAATATGTGTCGGTTTTATATCTCAAGGGATTGTTGCTTTCCATGTTTTTATACATATTTGAGTTGGGTTTTACTCCTTAAATATGTTTGACTTCTGATCTCGAGGGATCATTATTTTCGTATGTATATTCATGTGGTTTGCCTTGGATGTGCATATGTATGTATACCTGTTGCTAGGTATTTGAATGCTTGCTCCCAATCTCTTACGATACGGGCATGTGATCCTACATCTTACGGACGGAGGCTCAGTCAGAGAGTGATATTTTCTGGCCATGTATACATGATTATAGCGCTACCCGGCTCAGGCCGAAGACGATACTGATGGTGTCGTTGATGTCGTAGACATCTTAGTATCACATATGCCAGGAGATTGAGTACATCCGTGGATTTACCCACATCTCAGATGCAGACAGATTGCTAGTGATTGTTGTTTCGATCTGCATATATGTTTATTACCTCTCTTACTCCTTGTTTATGGCATTTGCCACTTTTATTGCTTTATGAGGTCCTACTGAGCCTCTTCTTTGGCTCATGCACTTGATTGTGTTTTCTTTTCTGTGATCGACGAGAGTAGAGACGAGCCTAGGGGCAGGGTTTCACCGAGTAGTCGACTTCGGAGCTTGTTGTATCTTGAGGTCAAAGTACCTCCTTATTATTCAAAGGTGTGAGACTTGTATTTCTTTCGTTGTTATGGATCGCTAGGGGTGACTCGGATTAGATCCTAGTCCTGGGTTGTATAAACCCGGTATTTGTACTTTTATTCAAGATTTGTAATGCGAGTTGTGTAAACTCCTTTTTATTTATGGAAATTCCGCTGTTGTTATCTCTGAATAATTACTGTACAGGGTCTCTGAGGCCTTGTGCCTGAATAGGGGTTAGCCCTGTTTGGGTACGGCCGGTTGGTCCACGTGCCCGGGCCGAGGTTCGGGGCGTGACAACTAAAGTGGTATCAGAGCGCGTACAATTCAAGTCACCCTAGTTGTCTCAGCAACTTAGGAGTCGAGTCTTTATCTTGTTGAGAGAGTGGGTTGGGTAGTGTACTGACTACTGGAACTTTTCTATCTTGCAGAAGTCATGCCTCCGAGACGAGGGCGACCAAGCAAGCGGGCAGTGAGCCCACCCCTAACCCATGCATTGGCGTGAGGGGCCCCGGTCGGTTTAGATACGGAGGCCCTCAAGTAGCGCCGCCCCGAGACCGGTGCGCCCTGAGATCATAGACCCCATGACAGGGGGTCATCCTGGCTATCACACCGGAGGCCACCCCAGCTACCATGGTTACCCCGGCTACCCGGGCTACCCCACAGGAGGATACCCCGGTTACCAAGTAGGGGGATATCCTGACCAGACCGTGGCCGGTGGGTACCCCCGCCCGTCTCTACCGGGCGTATCTCGCACTGTGGGCCTATCCGGATCCGACCGCGATGTCAGGCCTGGTGCAGGAGATGGCGAGGATGATGCGCGACCAGCCGCAAAGGCAGCAGCGGCGATGGCGGGAAGCAAAGTGGCAGCGCAGCGGCGTGGCGGAACCCATCTACACCTCCCCCGCAGCCTCCCGGAGGCGGAGGCCGGCGCTGCCGTGGTAGTAGTTCTCTAGCAGAGTTTCGGAGGCATGGACCCCCACCATTTGAGGGAGGTACCGACCCGGACGTGGCGGAGCAGTGGATAGATGAGATTGAGGCTACCTTCCAGGCTATGCAGAGCCCGGAAGAAGACATGGTGAGACTGGCTGCCTACATGCTGAAGGGCCGCGCCAGAAGTTGGTACAAGACTGAAGTAAAGAACAGAGGTGAAAAAAGCTTTGAAGCTTGGAAAGAGTTCAGAACCGCCTTCTTCGACAAGTACTTTTCAGCGAGCAGACAGGCTTTGATGACTCAGCAGTTTTTGACCTTGCAGCAGGGGACTAGGACTGTCGACGAGTATGAGGCCGAGTTTGAGCGGCTATCCAGGTTTGCCTCTACCCTTGTGGCTGACACACTGTTCAAGGCCCGCCAGTTTGTTAGTGGCTTGAGGCCTAACCTCCGGCGTTCAGTGACGCCATCCTTGAGATGTCCCTTCCACGAGTTGGTGGAGATAGCTAAGGATGCTGAGCTAGCCTGGCAGGAAACACAGGAGCCACGCAATCGAGAGCAAAGCAGCGGCAAAGGAAAAAGCTCCAGGAAGAGTGAGTCCTCGGGGGGCAGTTCAGGGCGCTCCAGGAGTGAGCGCAGGTCCCAGCCTTACAGCAGATCTTCCTCGTCGTCCGGGTCCAGAGGCAGGGAATCGTCGGGGAGTGGTTCACGTCCTCCTAGTTGTGGCCGTTGTGGTGGTGCACATTCCAGAGAGCAATGCTGGCACACAGCAGACATGTGCTTCCGATGTGGAAGTACCGAGCACTTCAAGGCCGATTGCCCTATTGATCAGACCGAGTCAGGAGGAGTCAGATCTCAGACAGTGCCAGACAGACCCCCACAGGCATCTGGAGGGTCACGACAACAGACTACAGGAGGCCGAGGCCAGGGAGGTGGGTCCAGAGGTGGGAAGGGGAAGGGGAAGGCAGCAGATCCCCCTTCTTCTTCCAGTCGACCAGTCGCTCAGGGTCGGGTTTACAACCTGACCCAGGAGGATGCCCGAGCCTCTCATGAGGTGGTTGCAGGTACTATCACCGTTTGCTCTTACTATGCTTGTACACTATTTGATCCCGGGGCGACACATTCTTTCGTGTCTGCTTCATTTGCTCGGAGAAATAGTTTGTATGTAATTAAATTATCACACGACCTGTGCGTCGATACCCCGGTGGGAGCGACAAAGATTGTCGATAGGTTGGCACCTCAATGCTCAGTAGTGATCGAGGGTCACGAACTCACTGCTGACCTACACCTGATGGAGTTGCGCGATTACGACGTGATCCTCGGCATGGATTGGCTCTCCTCAGCTTATGCGGTGTTGGACTGCAGAAGAAAGAGAGTGCACTTTCGATTTCCAGGCGCCGAAGAATTCGTCTTCAAAGGCAGTAAGGGTTACACATTAGCCCGGGAGATATCTGCACTTCGGGCCCGGAAGCTGATCAACAGTGGTTGTGCTGGGTTTTTGGCATCAATCACGGAGACAAGGGATGCGCAATACACGGTGGTACAAATTCCAGTAGTCCGCGACTTTCCGGATGTATTTCCAGATGACTTGCCGGGACTGCCCCCAGAGAGGGAAGTGGAATTTGGCATCGACCTAGCTCCGGGAACGGCATCCATATCCAGAGCCCCATACCGAATGGCCCCTGCAGAGCTGAAGGAATTGAAACAACAACTTGAAGAACTCCTGGAGAAAGGCTTCATTCGGCCGAGCATGTCACCTTGGGGAGCCCCGGTATTGTTCGTCAAGAAGAAAGACGGATCCATGAGATTGTGTATTGATTACCGTGAGCTCAACAAGGTGACAATCAAGAACAAATATCCTCTACCGAGGATCGACGATCTGATGGATCAGCTACAAGGAGCACAGGTGTTCTCCAAGATAGACTTGAGGTCTGGGTACCATCAAGTACGGATTCGGGGCGAGGATATCCCAAAAAGTGCCTTCCGCACGAGGTATGGGCACTATGAGTTTTTAGTGATGCCGTTTGGGCTTACCAATGCCCCAGCGGTGTTCATGGACTTGATGAACCGTATATTCAGACGATACTTGGATCGGTTCGTAGTCGTCTTCATTGACGACATTCTGATTTACTCCAAGAGCAAGAAGTTACATGCAAAGCACTTGAGGCTAGTGCTGGAGGCGCTGAGACATGAAGAGTTGTACGCCAAATTTTCCAAATGTGACTTCTGGCTGAACAGTGTGGATTTCCTGGGACACGTCATCAGCGGAGATGGTGTCTCTGTAGACCCTAAGAAAATTGAAGCAGTAGTAGACTGGAGTAGACCGAGCACCGTCAGAGAGATCAGGAGCTTCCTGGGATTAGCGGGCTACTACCGGAGGTTCGTAGAGGGATTCTCTCGTATAGCATTACCGATGACCAGGCTGACCCGAAAGGGTGCTCCTTTCATCTGGACGGGGGGCTATGGCGAGCTTCATACAATCAAGAATCGACCGGTATCTCGTGACTGCCTTGGCCCTACCGCAGAGCCGGGTGCGGTATCGTAATCTACAGATGGCAACGCTTGCAAGACAGGTCTGGGGTGCGTCCTTATGCAGAATGGGCGAGTCATTGCCTATGCTTCAAGGCAGTTGAAGTCGCATGAAGAGAACTACCCCACACATGACCTAGAGTTGGCAGCAGTAGTATTTGCCTTGAAGATTTGGCGCCACTTCCTGTACGGCGTGCCATGTGAGGTGTATACAGACCATAAAAGTCTGAAATACATATTCACACAGAAGGAACTAAACATGAGGCAGAGACGCTGGCTGGAACTGATCAAAGACTATAACCTCAAAGATTCACTACCACCTGTGCAAGGCTAATGTGGTGGCTGATGCGTTGAGCAGGAAGGTCAACTACGGAACTGCCGCAAACCTTACTGATCAGATACCACTTCTGGAGGAGATGAGGAGGCTTGAACTGGAAGTGATTGAGCCGAACTCGGAGGTGAGCATGGCTACTCTATACATACGGCCTACCATATTGGATAGGATCCGGGATACCCAGAGACAAGATAGCAGAATGGTGGACATTTTGAATAAGATGGAGCAAGGCTTGCCAACACAGTTTCGGATCCACGAGGATGGCACAATTAGATTTGGAGATCGGGTATGTGTACCCAATATACCAGAGCTCAAGAGAGACATAATGGAAGAAGCACACTACTCAAGCTACGCGATGCACCCCGGGGGTACCAAAATGTATCGCGGATTGAAGAACTACTTCTGGTGGAACGCTATGAAGAAGGAGATAGCTAACTTTGTGGCTCATTGCCTTACCTGCCAACGAGTGAAGGCGGAACACCACAAGCCAGCAGGTAAGCTACAACCCCTGCCAATACCGGAGTGGAAGTGGGAACACATCACGATGGACTTCGTAACCGGCTTACCTCGGACTCAAAAAGGAAATGAGGCTGTGTGGGTGATCGTCGACCGGCTGACTAAGTCGGCGCATTTCTTGGCATTGACACGTAGGAAGGATTTGGCTCGACTGGCCAAGTTGTACTTGGACAAGATCGTCTGTTTACATGGCATACCAGTAACGATCACGTCCGACAGGGACCCCAGATTCGTCTCAAGATTTTGGGAAAGTCTACATGAAGCCTTGGGTACTCGATTGACGTTTAGCACTGCCTTTCATCCACCGACAGATGGTCAATCGGAGAGGACAATTCAGATTTTAGAGGACATGCTGAGGGCATGTGCCCTAGACTTCTCAGATTCTTGGGATGAGCACTTGACAATGGCAGAGTTTGCCTACAATAACAGTTATCAGGCAAGCATCCAAATGGCACCATACGAAGCCCTATACGGACGGCCGTGCCGATCTCCTATATTCTGGAATGACGTAGGGGAACGGGCTTTCGAAGGACCCGAGGAAGTGCAAAATGCGAAGCAAGTAGTAAAAGTTATCAGGGAAAGGTTGAAGACAGCTCAAAGTCGTCAAAAGAGCTATACTGACAAACGCCGCTCTGTGCTGGAGTTTCAGGTGGGTGACAAGGTGCTTTTAAAAGTATCACCCATGAAAGGTGTGATGAGATTTGGACAGCGCGGGAAGCTTAGCCCGCGGTACATTGGACCTTTTGAGGTATTGGGGCGAGTTGGAGTAGTAGCATATCGGTTGGCCCTACCTCCGGACTTGGCCCAAGTTCACAATGTCTTCCACGTCTCCATGTTGAGGAAGTGCTTGACCGACCCATCTCAAGTCATAGAATACGAGCCAGTGGAACTTCAGCAGGATTTGACTTACGAGGAGTTGCCCGTAGAGATACTTGACTATAAGGAGCAACAACTGAGGAATCGGATCATTCCTTTAGTCAAGGTAAGATGGAACAACCACACTGGTGGTGAGGCTACCTGGGAACGCGAAGCTGATATGAAGAAGCGTTACCCAGATTTGTTCGAGTGATCTTTGATGTGAGTTTAGGGACTAAACTCCTATAAGGGGGGGAGATTGTAACGCCTGCCCCGAAATGAATAAAGATTTTTATTTATTAAATAAAAATGGGGAAAATTTAAGATGTAAAGTTATGTGGTTCGAGAAAATTCCTTAAGTGTTAATTAATGGAAATTAATTAACTGTTGAACTAATCCGGATTAATTAAGCGTAATTAATCTAGATTAATTATCGAGAAGGAAAATGCGCAAAGACGCGACCCGGGATACCACGGTAGGCGGTGACTAGCCCTCGACCGTTAAAGCCGAGATTCTCGGATGCCGGTGAGGGGCGAGAGACGAGCCAGATAATAATTAGATGCCCGCGTGATGGAATAGTATAAAGATAGGATGAATGATTGACGGGACATTAAGCAGGTATATGCGACATAAAGCTAAAGTGGCTTTAATTATTGCAAGGATAAGATGTAATAATGTAAAGAACATGTGAATTAGATAAATTAAATATAATAATATAGGTATTATATATGTCATCAGAACTGATAGATAGAGGAGGAAATGAAATCAATTAGAACTCTCTCTATCTCTCTCGACCTTGGTCGTGCCCGACCACTACCCCTCGCCGGCGACTCCACACGCCCCCAAATGACCGCCTTCAAGTTAGGCTCACCGAGCCCCCGGCCGCCATCCCCTCGGCCATACTACAGTGGACTGCAAGGCATGACCACCACTGACGCAACACTGTACGACACCACGACGCCCCATCCACACAGCCGCCACCTCAGCCTTGCGCCTTCTTTGTCCGGCCACTCGCCTCCGGCCAGCCGCCCCAGCCTCCTCGCCCAGCCCTTGATCCTTCCCCTTCTAGCACCACCGGCAGGCAGCTATCGCCGCCGGTGCCTCGCCCAGGCCACTGGATTTAGTAGCTCCTCCGAAGCTCGGCCAAAGACCGGATCAACCTCGACAAAACTTGAGTAAATCCCCTTGAAATAAATTGAATTGAATGATAATTTGTGACTGTGATTAGAGAGGGGATTAAGGGGGGATTTAAATGGATTAATTGCATGTATGGACTATATAAGTGTTAGATTAATTATTGTGGAATGTTTGTATATTTTCGGGGCCCTACAATTAGGGGAGGTGCCGCCGAAATTTTCTTAGGCTTTATTTTTCGGGCGTCCCCTTCGTGGATGTATTTGGCCATGTATATTTTTCCATCGGAAGTATTAAGAACCTTTAGAAAGATCATCGAGAGATCTTTCCAACGGTAACTAGGTCATTAGAATCCGACTTGCGGATTTAAAATTATTAGCAGTTCTCGGTGACTGCGCCTTAATACGAAAATACGGGAAAAGGGTTGGGACCGTTGTGTCCTCTTAGTCCATTTAATTATGCATGATTGTTAGGATCAAGTATAATTAACTAGGTTAATATTTTATTTACTAGATCCGATCCGACGCTGCGTGAGACGCTGAGGAGATCGTGGGATTTCTTTCCAAACCGTGTAGGATCTCTCGCACTGCACTTTGTGAGTATTGCTCTCTCCTACCTTGCCTTCATTATTGACACTCTTATTCCCTTGAGAGGTTCCCAACACATATCTCGGTGACGACATCGGATATGTGTCGGTTTTATATCTCAAGGGATAGTTGCTTTCTACATTTCTTATACAAGTATTGCTTTCTCCTACCTTGCTTTTATTATTGGCACTCTTAGTCCCTTGAGAGGTTCCCAACATATATTCGAGACGGACATCGAATATGTGTCGGTTTTATATCTCAAGGGATTGTTGCTTTCTATGTTTTTATACATATTTGAGTTGAGTTTTACTCCTTAAATATGTTTGACTTCTGATCTCGAGGGATCATTATCTTCGTATGTATATTCATGTGGTTTGCCTTGGATGTGCATATGTATGTATACCTATTGCTAGGTATTTGGTACTGTCAATCTCTTACGTACAGGCATGATACATCGGACGGAGGCTCAGTCAGAGAGTGATATTTTCTGGCCATGTATACATGATTATAGCGCTACCCGGCCGTGCCAAGACGATCATATCGATGGTGTCGTTGATGTCGTAGACATCTTAGTATCACATATGCCAGGAGATTGAGTACATCCGTGGATTTACCCACATCTCAGATGCAGACAGATTGCTAGTGATTGTTGTTTCGATCTGCATATATGTTTATTACCTCTCTTACTCCTTGTTTATGGCATTTGCCACTTTTATTGCTTTATGAGGTCCTACTGAGCCTCTTCTTTGGCTCATGCACTTGATTGTGTTTTTCTCAGGATCAGACGAGGAGTAGAGACGAGCCTAGGCAGGGGTTTCACCGAGTAGTCGACTCGGAGCTTGTTGTATCTTGAGGTCTGCGTACCTCCTTATTCAGTGTGTGAGACTTGTATTTCTTTCGTTGTTATGGACTGCTAGGGGTGACTGGACTAGATCCTAGTCTGGGGTTGTATAAACCCGGTATTTGTACTTTTATTCAGTACTTGTACGGAGTTGTGTAAACTCCTTTTTATTTATGGAAATTCCGCTGTTGTTATCTCTGAATAATTACTGTACAGGGTCTCTGAGGCCTTGTGCCTGAATAGGGGTTAGCCCTGTTTGGGTACGGCCGGTTGGTCCACGTGCCCGGGCCGAGGTTCGGGGCGTGACACAAGTATTGATTTCATTATCATATTAATCAGCTTGTTTGGGTTAGTAAATTGCAACATAATTTCTTACGCATATTTGGCTTCTTAGGGTGGAAATATATATAAAATAATAGTTTTAACAACACCATCATTATTCATTTATATTTCTCAACAAGCTTCTTAGTATTGGTACCTTCAAGGTTTTACCAACCCTATGGTAAACAAATATGTTATGGTATGGTATAGTTTTAACACCATTCAATTGCATGCTTGTAACGCCCCGAAAATTCTGAGTTATCTTTTGGTTAATTCTCTAATAAATAATGAGATGGATTAGAAAGTTTATAATTATTTGAGGGTTTAAAACTTCTATTAGAGAGAATCGGAAATTTAGGGGAGGCTAGAAATCCAACTTCACGATTATTGGGTCGGGCCACTCCGGTTCGGAATAGTTGGAAGTATATAATAGAGGAAGCCCGATTAATAAGTACATAAATTATCAGGTGTAAATTAACTAAGACTAATTAAGGGAAACACACGAACGTTAGAGTTCCGATAAAGTAGTTCGGGCGAGTCAAAAGCCGATAATCGCGGATCTGGTCTGACAAGAGGCAGACCCGTGAGGGTACAGTACACCGTGATGACTGAGATCATTGACCCGGAATTTGTGGGTCTGGGTCAAGACAGGCAGATGGGTGAATAATTGAGTTGGGACGTGTGAAGCTACACTAAAACATGTGATGCTACAGGGACTTCATTAATTATATTATTTTATATGGAAGGTAGTTAAATAATGGAAGGAAATAGGGTGGATCAAAGTGGTCATTGGAGCCATGTGACAATGATAATATACAATATTGGAGCCATGTGACAATTTAATGTTTGAATAGTAAAATTTATTGATGATAATATTGGAAGGAGATAAGGTTGATTAAAGAGGTCATTGGAGCCATGTGACAATGGTAATATATAATATTGGACCCATATGACATTATTGGGGTGATGAATTAATTAAATCAAAAGATTGGATGTAATGACTATCATGGTGGACAAATAATGAAAGCTATCATCATGTAGTCATGTATGATAATATATAGGAAGGACTTAGGGTTAAGTTGGGAAATAAGAAGGATGGAGAGAATCCATTGAGCCATCTCCCTCTTCTCTCTCTCTCTCTCTCGTTTTTCTCTCCTCTCTCCCTAACCCGCGCCTGCAGCCTACCTGCGCCCACCGCCGGTCAGACCTCGACGAAATCGGCCGACCACCACCGCCGGCCGGTCCATCGCCGCCCGCATGTCGCCGGCTCCCTCAAGGCGACCGCCGCTAGCCGCCTCAACCTCGCGGCGCCCGGCCGCCGCCGGCGACCCCGACCGACCACTACACGCCGCCGCTTGCCGCCACTCCGTTTAACCGCCGGCCTGAAGCCACAAATCAGCCCCGACTACCCCTTTGAGCAATATCGTTGCCCTAGCCTCTTC
Organism: Dioscorea zingiberensis; assembly: GCA_026586065.1. NCBI lineage: Eukaryota > Viridiplantae > Streptophyta > Magnoliopsida > Dioscoreales > Dioscoreaceae > Dioscorea > Dioscorea zingiberensis. The sequence continues at coordinate 8,156,904 of CM048825.1, read as the reverse complement.
ATCACTCCGACAAGGTTTCTTCTTCCTCTTATGAACTTGGAAATTTGGGGGAAATCTCATCATGATTTCAGGAATTTGGACTGAAATTAAGTGGAAGAGGACTAATGACTTTGAATGTCTCTTGATGTTTAAATGTGAATTGGGTTGGGAGTAGAGAGGTATTAAGGGAAGATTTAAAAGATTAGAAGCTTGAATGGAGTTACAAAAGTATGATTTAGTTGAAATATGTTGTATGTGCTTGCTTGTATAATGTTCGGGGCCCTCTAAATAGGGGAGGTGCCACCTAATTTTCATGGAAATCCTAATGTATTAATGCTTATGAATGATCGTGTTAACTCACTTAGATATGTTTAACCTCCATGATAAATATGCGTATGTGTAATTAATGACGATTAACTAAACATGCCTAAGGGTAATATAGGGGCTTAAGGGCATGTATACTCATTAAGTATGAAAACACGTCCTTAAGAGTTCAATGTCTCTTGTAAACTACCTTGAAATAATTAGAAGTTTAAGTTAAGAATACGGAATCATATCTTTCAAACTCTGTATTCTTAAAACTATAAATATGGAGTTGGTGTTTATTTAGTACTCTCATTGATTTTAGGGAAGGGAAAAGGTCCAACGGAAGCCGCCGAAGGACCCAGCGATTCCTAAGAACTTGCAAGGACACAGGTGAGTGGACTTTCTGCACATCATGCTTTGTTCAAGAATTTCAACGCATTTTGATTTTCTCGTGATTTATACGAGTTTTGAATTGAATTGTAGTTGCCGATGGTTTCCATTTCTCTTTTAGTATTTTGGCCTTCAAGTTTGCACTGATTAAGAAGGTGAACTAGAATATTCCCTATAAAGGAATACCTTAAACTGGTAGAATGAAGAGTTAGTAAGATAAGTTGCACCCTAGCTAGATAGGCCGGAAGATTCAGCGAGGATAGAATTAGGAGCATTGATAGTGGGTTAGGGATGGAGAGGTTTTCAAATGGTTTTCTAAAAATTCATACTTTCAACTGTTTTAGCATGAACTTTCATCCCGACTCCGAGAAGCCCATATCAGTGCGAGGTGCATTTTGCATGACGATTCAGGCACGGTGAGACATACCTCGATGCCGAGGATGGGTGCTCTACGCCCTAGGATAGTTGTTTCTTCCGGGGAAATCAAACCTAGGGTTGCAGACTTGTGTTTCAGGAGGTGTGGCATATCTATTTAGTCCATGTATCATGCAAAGTAAGATTGTGATCAGCATATGTGTTTACGCGGGTTTTTCCGATTCCGAGTACATTGGCATGTTAACTCAAATCAAGATAACATACAGATTCCCATGTTTTGAAATGCATACATGCTAGTATCTTGTTTTAGTTTGAGATTTGGATGTATGGAACAGGTATGCGAATACCTGGCAGTAGTGTTCACAATTCACTGAGCTCGCATAGCTCAAATTTCTCATTGTTGTTTTACATTGCGGGACCTAGGCAAGCATCACAAAGAGGTCAAGTTGCGGGAAGGGGTCGAGGTCTAGATGGCTCTGGCTTGACTACCTGTTTTACATTTATGTAATATTTGTGAGAATTTGTTTTGTAATTTGGATTATGGTTGTATTTGGGGCCTTGATGCCCAGACTTGTTGTGTATCGTTTTATGACATGACCTTGGTCATGTCTGGACTCCCAATAGGGAGCAGGCTATGCTATGATTATGACTATGTCTGAGAGCATTTTCCTTATATTATGAATCTAGATTCCACAGCTTATGGGTTAAAGGCACGCCCGACCCAGCTGGTGTGACACCGGCCTTCCACTGGAAAGGGGGTGTTACAATGCTTCTTAAGTAAATAACTTCATGCGCATACTCTAGAATCGATATATATAGTAACATAATTAGTCTTTGGCTTGTCGTGCTCATATTCTTATCTAGGATTACACCTTCAGGTTGAACATATTCATACTAATATGTATAACATCATTATTTATTTGGTAATCAATGTAAGCTTCTTAAGGTCATTAATTTGTAAAAGTTCATAATTTTACACAGATAGTTTCATGAAAAAAGATTCATTTTTTTTATCATGCTTTTATTTCATAAGATTACTTAAACGTTAAAGTTCATTGTCATAATTTAAAATATATTTTAACAACTGAAATGTGATCATTTGTTTTTCTTGTCTTTTTTTATTTATTTTATTTTGATTCCCATCTTAAGTCTAGAAGGTTTTAAGAATTCATGGTTATCGTTTAATGATTTGCATATACATTATTATTCATTTGTTCATCAAATCAAGATTTCTAGAATTAGTAACTCGTAAACATAGTCTTACGTAGACGGATAAGATGTGTTAATTTTAGTGTTAACACTCGTATCGACTTCTTTAAAAAATTTGTAACTTCTAAAATTTCATATACAACTACATTAATATCCTCGTCAACTTCTTTAAATGTTGTATAATTATTTCTAAATAAAAATTTCAAGAAAAGAATCATTTTATAATTAATTTTCACGATAATAAACAAGATGTATCGTACACAAGAATAACACAAAAAGATTGTTACCATTTTGATTGAAAAACTAGATCAAGCTAACCAATTCATTAAATTTAACTTACTTCTTTTAAAATTCATTTACAATTTGAATTATTGTTTTCATACCGCACAAATGATAAGATCACCCAGAACGTCTACTAAAATCCTGTAAAAACAACCCAAATAATAACCCAAATATAATGAAATTCTTAATTATTGTAGGTTTTAAGATAAAAAATCCAAAAAACTCATTGATTAAAGAACTGTAACAACAAAAAAACATAGTAGAAAGGCATAGAAGCCATACTAATGGTTCTACTCCCTTAATACAGGTTCACTTGGATTGGGCACATCAGCATGAACTGTTACCTATATCTCCGTCACAAAGATAAAAAATTCAACTCCCAAAACAATCTAACATCCCGAACATCACACATTAACACAAGAACATAGCAAAACACTAGAGTGAATAGATCACCACTTCTTTAAGTTATCTGAATAGTTGGAGGATGTGCTGCAAGTGATGGTGTTACATTACACCCATTACATACATATTTTGCACCATAGTGCACCGACCAAATTGAACAAACAATTTAAGAACATTTCCTATCACCCTCCCCAAAATGAAGGAATCAACATGGTTAGTGTAAAACCCACGAATTTTAAGAATAAAATTTTTCTTATATTCCATAAAATAAGATCTCAATTTAATTCCTTGAGCTTGAAGGATGGAGAATTGAAAAAAAAAAAAGAAGTTTTAAAAAGGGGAATTAAATTAGATTTTAAGACCAATTAGGGATAATTGGGAGTTCAAGGACTTTTTAGTAATTTTGTAAAGTCTTGAGGACTAAAAGATAATAGTCCCCTCTCACAGGCTTGGACTTAAATGTGACCTAAAAACTTTCCAGGGATCACTGGTAAATTTTCCGTAAGAAAACTCTATTAACGATGGATCAACGGCTGAGATCTAAAGATCTCAGATCGTTGAAGATCGCGAGGCTTTATTAAGAGATGGGTCGAGACACGTGCCTCTCCCAGAGACGTTCATCTGAGCAAGTGACTGATACGAGGAGAGTAATGGAGATCAGACCGTTAAGACGGTGTAGATCTCGGCTGTTGATCTTAAGGTTGTTCGATCCGAGGCTAATGATTAGAATCCGACCGTTGATCGGGATTCAATCTAGGACGTTGATCTAATTAGTATCGGAACCGAGGCAGTTTGGATGCCGTTAATATTTATCAAGCGATCCTCGCCGTTAATCGTCGAATACCCATCCCGAGGCACCACCGCTCCCCTCTGAAACGCCAGCGAGCGCCGCCGCGAGCACCGCCACCACCTCCATGCATTACTCCCGGGAATCTAGCTCGTCAGAACGACGAGTTAAAGCGGGGACGTTGGCGATCGGTTCGCCTCCCTTTCCCCTATAAAAACCCCACCCCAGCTCGTCCTGAGGCAGCAAGAAGAGGGAAACCTAGGAGGTCGCCGGCGAGGGTTGGTCGGAGAAGGTGTATACAACCAAAGGGGGGTCTCTGTCGCCACCAACGTCACCAGGAGAACCGGAGTCAAGGTAAGAACTTTCTCCGGCCTTCAAATTAGCATTAGATGCATCATAGCTAGGGTGTAGGGCTCGCCGAAGAGGGCGACTGTAAACCTTGGTGGAGCGGCGCCGGGAGGGGGAGGAAGGTGGTTCTGGTGTGCAGGAGTTGATCGTGAGGCCGCGACGAAGCTCCGGGAATCAAATGCAGGCGGTGGGAGCTCTCGGGCGAGGAGATGCCATTTTCCGGCGATCTCCTCCGATGAAGTTCAGACAGAGAAGAAGGTGCCTCTTTCAGTGATGGTTAGGGCTTGTGGATGGATCCCGGACGAAGAGGGAGCTCGGTGCAGAGGTTGTTCGGCCACTGCGTCCCTCCGGCGACGTCGTCGGGACTCCGGCGGGTCACGGCCGCAGGTTGAGAAGAAGAAGTCGAGAGAGAGAGGAAAGAGGAAGAAGAAGATTAATTAGTCAATTAGTTAATTAATTAATTGTTTTAATTAGGTTAATGATTGATTAATTGAATATTTGATTTAAGTTTATATGGATGTGACAAATGAGATCAATTAATTAACTAGTGTAGTTACGTTAATTAACAAAAGTTAATTAAACTTAATTTTATAGTGTGTGACAAGATTAAAATGTATAGTATAGTTACAAAGAAATTATTTAGTAAGGTTACTAAATAATTCATTGGAATTTGCTTTAAAAGACCTAAGTAGTGTGACACAATCATTTAATTAATTAATTAGATTAATTAAAATGATTATATGGGATTTTATTAATGTGACAAAATCCATGAGTATGATTAAAATGATTTAATCATTTTTAATAGGTCTAATTGACCTAAGTGTTGTGACATAATCATTGGATTAACAAAGTTAATTAAAATGATTATTGGAACTATATAGGTGTGACACAATTAAGTTAATTAATTGTATAGTGTGATTAAAAGGATTTAGTAAATTTACTAAATACCTTAAATGAAGCTTGATTAAGGACTTGGGTGTGTGACACTAAACTATTTGATTAGGGTCAATTAAATAAAGATAAAGAGACTTAACCAAGCTAAGAAGGTTAGTTGGATTAATTAATTAAAGACACCTAAGTCAAACTATGGACCAATTAAAGGGGGAAATTGGGTTCATTACTTGAGAGGCTCAATGGGTCGGGCTTAATTGGTCGAACTATAACTGGATTTATTATTAACTAATAATAAGGATGGCAGTATAAGGAACTAAACCTTGGGTCATTCAAGTAGCAGGGTATGACCTTTAATTCTAGGGTCATAGCTACTCAAATGACCAAAGTGCTCTTCTTTAGTTAAAAAGGGCTAAGGTCAAGCTAAACTGTATAATGGGCTTGAAATAGGCCCAATTCAACTAGAGTGACTAGAGACGACAATTAGGGTTTAGACTCGACAGATGAATGTAAAGTTGACACTGGGTTTGACCAAGTTGGGTCTAGAGACAACTAAAGGTCATGGATACAGGAGATAAGGGCCAGTGACACGAGAGACGGTCCTTAGGACCCGTTAGTGGGCCCAGGCCCAACAAGAATGAGAGTCATGCATGTGCAACTAGAAACTTAGGGTTTTATTAGAATTTTAACTCTAATAGAAACTCTATCTGTTAGATACTCTCGGGAAGTTCAAGAGGTGACTAGGAGGACTTCGAGTTCCAGTGAGAGGTAAGTACACTTGCCTCGTTCCTACCCGGTTTTCGGGTTTTCTTTGGACTTGCTTACGCTTTGAATTGCTTATTGCTCCGTCGATATCATAATTTGATATGATTGCATACACTCGTACTTTTTTTGTTCTCTTGGATATCTACTTCGATATTAGTGTATGCTTGTTGAGAGATTAGCATCCTGTAGGGTATGCTGTTGAATGTTGTGCGTGCCTACCTGTTGACCGGCACGTGGCCGTGGAATCACGTGAGCTTGTGCGCTGGCCGGGTAGGTATACACCAACTATGATGTTTCAAGGATTCTCCCATCCTCGTAATCTTTGTTTCCCGCCAGTGGGGGTAATACTGGTAATCTTTGTTTCCCGCCAGTGGGGGGTAATACTGGTACTCTTTGTTTCCCACCAGTGGGGTAAAACGCTGGTAAACTTTGTTTTCCCGTCAGTGGGATGATACGCTGACAAGGTTCGTCCATGTCTTGGATAGTAGCACTACTAGACCATGGACCGAGGATCGTTATCGGCTTAGGCTGAAGACCGACTAGGGAGATGACTTGTGAACTCGCAGGAGTACTTTGTTGAGATCTTGTGGTTAGGAGCCCTACCGTTGTAGAATCCCAGGGTTTTGGTTTGAGCGGGGCGTGGCCCTGTTGGTGTTGATTGATGATCTTTGATTTGCTCATTTTCTGACTTATCATACGTCATCTGTACTGGTTTGGATTTCCTTGAGATTCCTGCAGGGTACTTACTGGGCTTTCCTTTCGAAAGCTCATGCGTTTGCTTCCTTTATTTCTTTTTCAGGTCCCGAGGAGTGGGTGACTCAGACTCGGGAGCCGTGCGAAGGACTAGGTTGACTTGTGGAGGTTCGAGGACCTCATTCTTCTTTTGAGAGAAAGATGTTTATGTTGTAGGACCCTAATAGGGCCTTGACATTATGTAGGGCATGTAGACCCTTAATGATTATACTTTCGTTGTGACTCTGATTTTGTCCAATTATTAAATTTGAGTTATTTGTTATCTGCTTCTATTACTCGGGCCTTGTATTCGAGTGGGGCTCGTCTCCACTTGGGTACGGCCGATCTGTTCACGTAATAGAGGTCCCTTGATCAGGGTCGGGGCGTGACTGTTAGTCATGGGCTAACAAGCCTAGAAATAGAAGGAAGCAATAGAAGTAAGTAAAGGTGAAGAAGCAAAGATGCCTTAAGACAGATGTAAAAGGAATAAAGAGTTTATACTAAACAAGCATGCACTGTCACATGCAAGATACATTTTCATTTAGGTCAACGATAACTTCAGCGTCAAGATTATCACCAAAAAGTAATAATAAAATATTTTCCTTGTATGTATCGATGGCATTTAATTAGTATATGACATAATTAAGAATATTAAATGATCTTAAGATTCATTGTATAACATTTTAAAAGTATTAATTAAACAAAAATATGAAATGCCACATGTGTGAATTATACATTTTCGGTTAGGGTGACAACAATGTCAATAAAAAGACATCGTAATATAATAATTCTTATAAATATCCATTATATTTCATTCGTATGTCATGTTATTATTAGGAAACTACCTAGTATATCCATTCTTGAGTTCCTTCTTAAGAACCATCAATATACAAATTTTCACTACTATGTGATAGATATGTATTCAATTAAGATGACGACGATAGGTATTTTATTAGTTCAATTTTCGATAAAGTTGATGGTAAAAAAATACAATATCAATTATATATGTTCAAATATGTTTCATAATTTAGAAAATTTAAAATTCTTTTTGTTCACTAGTATTTCTATTAACGAATAATATGTATATCTGTCATACTATTATTAGAAAAATGATAGGCTTGGAAACAGTCTGAATGTTATGTTTTTATAAATCCATGAGTTATATGGTGTGTAGCATAGATGCAGTTTGGGACATTTAATAAATTATCTCCTCACCTCTCTGTATATAAAACCAAATACATCGTTGTGATTTATCCAAAGTGGCTATTAAGACCACAAATAGAAAATACTCTAACACAGACCCATTGCACAGCCTATTACTTTTATTGCACATAAGAACTTCGTTATCCGCATCACATTATATAAACACACACAAATAAAAGACAACAAAATGTATAATATCTAATGATCTCAAACACAGAACAATAGCAACACGCTGACCATATGAGATAACCTTGAGTAACCGGTAAACACAAGCATAAAAGGTTGTAGCAGGTAAAGAACTTACTAAATTTTGGATACTATTTTTCTTTTTTTAATGTTGTCTATATCGTAAAGGCTCCTATTACGAGTTTAAGTCAACCGCTACCACAGGAAATCCAAGATCAAAGGTATCAGCAAAGTCCCTAGTGTTGAAGTTTGATCTAGAGGATAGTGCATCCACTATTTGGAATTGTTGCTTATGCTAAAACAGAGACAAAACATATCTGTTGATTCCTAATGGCGGCCTTGGTGCCATGTATGGTGCCATCTCTCTCCCTATTCATTATTTAGAAACACAAGTATTGATTTCTTTATCATATTAATCAGCTTGTTTGGGTTAGTAAATTGCAACATAATTTCTTAGGCATATTTGGCTTCTTAGGGTGGAAATATATATAAAATAATAGTTTTAACAACACCATCATTATTCATTTCTATTTCTCAACAAGCTTCTTAGTATTGGTACCTTCAAGGTTTTACCAACCCTAGGGTATTCAAATATGTTATGGTATGGTATAGTTTTAACACATCATCAAATTGCATGTTTATTAAGTAAATAACTTCATGCGCGTACTCTAGAATCCATATATATAGTAACTTAATTAGTCATTGGTTTGTCGTGTTCATATTCTTATCTAGGACTACACCTTCAGGTTGAACATATTCATACTAATATGTGTAACATCATTATTTATTTGGTTATCAATGTAAGCATCTTCAGGTCATTAATTTGTAAAGCTCATAATTTTACACTGATAGTTTCATGAAAAAAGATTCATTTTTTTATTATGCATTTGTTTCATAAGATTACTTAAATGTTAAAGTTCATTGTCATAATTTAAAATATAATTTTACAAATGAAATTTGATCATTTGTTTCTCTTGTCTTTTTTTATTTATTTATTTGGATTTCCATCTTAAGTTTAGAAGGTTTTAAGAATTCATGGTTATCATTTAATGATTTACATATACACTATTATTCATTTGTTCATCAAATCTAGATTTCTAGAATTTGCAACTTGAAAACATAGTTTTATGTAGACGGATAAGATGTGTTAATTTTAGTGTCAACACTCGTATCGACTTCTTTAAAAATTTTGTAACTTCTAAAATTTCATATACAACTACATTAATATCCCCGTCAACTTCTTTAAATATTATATAATTATTTCTAAATAAAAATTTCAAGAAAAGAATCATTTTATAATTACTTTTCTCCATAATAAACAAGATGTATCGTACACCAGAATAATATAAAAAGAATGTTACCAGTTTGATTGAAAAACTAGATCAAGCAAACAAGTTAATTAAATTTAATTTACTTGTTTCAAAAGTCATTAACAATTTGAAATATTGTTTTCATACCGAACAAATTATTAGATCACAGAGAATGTCTACTACAATCCTGTATAAACAACCCAAATAATAACCAAAATATAATGAAATTCTTAATTATTGTAGTTTTTAAGATAAAAAATCCAAAAACACATTGATTAAAGAACTGTAACAACAAAAAAACCTTAGTAGAAAGGCATAGAAGCCATACTAATGGTTCTACTCCCTTAATACATGTCACGCCCCGACCCGGATTCCGGGACCTCAAGCGCGTCAACAGACCTACCGTATTTAAGCTGAGACAAACTCAACTCAAATACAACGCCTAAAAAGGTGATAAGCAGATAACAATCCATAATATAAAATAAACTCATGTTCAAAAGAACATAGAGTCATTAGGGTCCATAGGCCCTTTAATAGTCTGGTCCCTATATGGGTCCTACACATAGTAATGCTCACAAAATAAAAGATAAAGGAGTCTCCCAGACCTCGGATCTCCTCGTGACCTCTCCTCAGGCTCCACCCCCTCCTAAACCTTGGAATCTGTAAAAGAGGAAAAGTAAAACACATGAGCTTTCGAATGGAAAGCCCAGTAAGTACTCCTGCGGGTCACAAAGACATAAATAGGCAATATGTCAACCAATGAGGTCACAATATCAACAAACACAGACCTAGGAGTCTACCAGAAACAATCTAAAGGTATGACCCACACTTTCACGTAAGCCCTCTGGCTCTGTGATGAGTTTCAAAGAGAACTCAAGGATCACTCCAGGCCAGTATGTCCAGCTACTTGTTGTAAGCACAACCTTCTGGTCGTTCGATCCTCCGGTCGTAAATTGGTAGAACTACCTCTTATACGTGTTAACACGGTCAGTGTACTATACCCACTGATAGGTAAGACCACCAGAGATTCGCCTCTCTGGCAAGGCAGGCAGAAATGCCAAGGGGTCCTGTCCCTGAACATTCCCCTATTGGAGCCCCCACGCTCCACTGAGTCCGGGCAGTAGACCATACAAACAGGGACACCAACGTCCCGTAACAAGCATACATGCTCAACAAGAATCTAAACAGATACAAAAGGCATGTATGACAACAATAAGGCATGTAGCAAAAAAAAAATCATAAGTAAGTCCAAGAAAACCCGAAACCGGGTGGGAACTAGGCAAGTGTACTTACTTCTAACAAGAGCTGGAAACTTTCCTAGTTTCCTCCTGTCGTGTCTCAAAGCCTCCTCATCGATATCTGGTAATAAAACCTCTATTAATGAAAGAAATGCTAACAAATACTACATCTCTAGGTGAACATGCATTACTCTCCCTTTCGGTGGGCTTAGGCCCAACTAAACGGGTCCCGGAGACCTTCTACTTGGTTGCCGACCCATTTTCCCTCATTTCCAAGTCCTTTAGTTGACTTTCAACTCTTGGTCAACTCTAGTCAACTTTGGTCAACTGTCCTACCTTACTTTTATGGTACGCACCCCATTGGTCGTTTCTAGTCTTCTTAGCTAAATTGGGCCCATCTACCATGCCCAGTAGTCTAGCTTAACCTTGTCTTGTATTTTATTCGACCCTTAACTTTTCACTTGGTTAACTAGTCCATTGTTCAACTTGACAATCTATTATTCGTGAGCCTAACATATAGCTCGATCATGCTTGGTCACTTTGACAATTTGGGCCCACTCGTCAAGCCCACCAAGTTCTCTAGCCTTCTTATCAAACAACACCTATGCTAATCCTTAAATCGTCCCCATAAACCAGCAACCTCAAGTTACTCATGTCCATGCTTTCATGAAACTTCAAAGATAGGGATAGATTGGTTTTACACTTCTCATGATCATGTATATAAATTCAATTCATGAAACCACCCGTGGAGGTCAAACTCCAACCCTTGGACCAACTATTTACTCATTCAGTCCTTATCTATCCTTATAACCCATGCATCCATGCATATATGAATCCTCATATTTATCACCACACGCAACTGAGATGCAGGAATTTAAAGAAACTCACCGAGTATAGATATCGACAGACACTGAAGACAAACTGACGGTCCAAACCAGATCTCCACCGTTCAGTTTGGATCAGGACAAGTCTGAACCGCTCTCCCCAAAAATCAGCTCGATCAGACTAGGAATGATTATCCGATTGAAACAGATGACGAAACTGGTCGGTGCAGGAAACCAGCAGTGATAGGTTCTGTTTCACACCCCAGAACCCTACTCTCCCGACCACCAAAAACAATCTTCACCGTTCAAAATGAAGAATGAAAAGTCAAGAACAATCTCACCAAAAATTAGCACGATCCAACAATGAAAAAGATCGAAATGGCAATGGACATTGAGTATGCTCAACACACCTTTGAACAAAAAATCCTAGTCTCTCAAGTTTTTCTCTTTTCTTCCTTCCTCTCACCTCTCTTCTTGATTCCCAATTGCCCATAAACTTTCTCAAACTTGCTATTGTTCTATTCCAAGCTTCAAGATTACATGCCTTATATAGGCCTCACAAGTGTAACCTCTACAACTCTTCACATTCTAAACCTCCCTCATAAACCCCAAAGACAACACCCAAATAATTCCAACCTTTCAACTTTATAACCCCCATGGCACCCTTCCCATTCTAGACCTCCCTCATAAACCCCAAGACAACACCCAAATAATTCCAACCTTTCATATTCCATCTCTCTTGTAAAAACACCATGGATAGAAAATAAATTATTTTAGTTTGACCAATTTGATCCAATCATCAATCTTGAGCCAGCTTAGTTAAACCACATTTGATTAATTAACCAAGTAGTTCACTAAATGAACTAAGCCAAACCATTTTACTTGGTTAACCCGCTTAACTTCTTAGCCCAACTAAATTGGACTCAATCCAACTTGGCCACATCTAGTTAAGCAATTCATTTGGTTAGCCTATTATCCAATTTTCATAACTAAGTTAACTTAATCAAACTTATTTGATTAATTAAACATTTAACTCAATTAATGGGTTAAACTTAACCCACTTAACTTGATTAATCCACTTACACCCACTTCTTAACCCAAAACCCAAGATCAATTTTAACTGCAGTTCATTTGATTAATTTTAACTAATTAATCCGATTAATGGGTTAACCTAACCCATTTATATTATTTGATCCAACTCCAAGGTTCAACTTAATCAAGTTGATTAAATCAATTATCCAATAGACTAATCCTAGTCATCTAGTTAAATTAACTTAATCAAATTTGATTATCTTAAATTGGTCCAAGCCCTTGGTCTAATTTAATAAAGTTAATCAAACCTACATTCCTAGATTTGGGTTAGATCAATTGATTATTTGACTAATTTTAGTCTTCTTACTTAATTAATCTAATCACATCTTAATCAAATTGCTTAATTGATTATTTTAGATTGGATCCAAATCTACCTGACCCATTCGCTTTGTCTAACCCATTGAGCCCAAACCCTATTTGTAAAACCCGGCCCGAAATAAATAAGAATTTTTATTTATTTATTTTCAGAATTTATCCAGATTTAATTAAGTACTAATTAGATCAGATTAATTAATGAGGAAAATAGACAAAAATTCGAATCCTGGAAAAATTTGATCTGGGTCAGGACATGAGGACAATGAATTATCACGGTGGACCCGGTATAGATTAAATTCAAGGACTCGTGAGGCTATAATGGTCATGTGATAATTTTATAATATTAATTTATTCTAATTAAAAGGTAAGTGGATTGATTGATGAGATAAAGTATACTAATTGACCCATGTGACTACACAGGGCAAGGTTAAGTAAAATAAATACTTCATTGACTCATAAGTATGGATGAGAAAATGAAATCTCATCTCTCCCTCTCCCTCACTCATTCGTTTGAGCCCTAAAATTAGCCACCCATCTTCTCTTTCATTCCCTCACCGATCTCCACGCCGACGAGGTCACCGGACTTGCACCCGCCGTCGACAACTCATGAGCGACCCGTCTTTGCTAGCCTTCAAATACAAGAAGAATAAGATGCCAACAATAAGGCCACAAGGCCTGCGAGCAGGCTGAAGCGCGAGCCGCGCGCTGCCGCTACACAGCCAGCGACGCTGGCGCTGCACACGCTGCCAAGACGCCGCAGCCAAGGCCAGCCAACCCTTACGCTAAGGCCGCCAGCACTCCGCCGCCTGCACCGCTGCACTGCGCGCAAGACGCTGCCACGCCGACAAATTTCTTCGGGCCTGCAGCCTTGCGCGCCGTCACAAGCCTGCAGCCCCACACGTCCCCTTCTTCCTTCCTTGCGACGGTGAGCATAGTTTGAGAAATAATCACCATGATTAGTTGATTGATTTCACAAGTCAAGGCATGGAATTCAATGTATTGTTGATAGCTTTAAGGAGGGGCTGTTAAGAACTTTGAGTAGGAGATTGATGATGTTAATGAGTTGTATGTATGCTCATAGAGATGGATAATCGTATGTTTATATGTTTTTATGTTTAAATTATATGACATGGAGAATGTTTGTATATTCGGGGCCCTGTAAACAGGGGAGGTGCCGCCGAATTTTCATGAAAGTCTCTAAGTCTAAATGCCCCATTAGTGTTCATGTTAATTTTGTGTTTGATTGTATAATGGAGACAATTTAGAAAGGTTTCGATATATAGAAGTGAAGAAATTAATGGTGCAGGTTAGATGTTTGATGAAATGCTTCATGGGGTTGGCCTTGCAATTAGAGGCCTTGATGGACTTGGTATATGCTTGTAATCCTCTCCTTGATATTGGATTTGTATAATAAGCAATTAAGTGGAAGTTCTATTATATATTGATGGTGTATTTGAGCTTGCACATTAGGTGTTTGTGGAAATGCCTTGGAAGACCAACTATACTAAATACATGCTTGATGACTTACTAATGCATCTCATGTGTAAAAGCCTTTTAATGTCTTTGTTAACAATCCATTATATCATGATCCCTACAAACCTAATTGAGGAAATTAGGAGAATAACTATGGCTTGGAAGATAGGAGTTGTGAAATTTATAAGTGAGATTCAATATGCATAGATACTAGAGGTTACATTTTAATGTGGCCAAGCTTAGTTCATTGATTCATGCCTTCTTCATTTTCGAAGGCTAATGAATAATTCTTCTCCCTTCAAGCTAATGTGTTAAACTTGAGTATTCAATTTATATGAAATAAGAAATTAGTATAGATTGTATACATGGTTGTGTGAATAAAGCAAAGTATGTTTGGTATTAATTTGTAAGTGGGAAAATTGAAAATTTGAACTTGATTGGGAACTTCAAGTATAAATGCAGGAATTACTGTAGCAGTGCAGGACATGGACTTTGTTTCATTTTTTAAGGGCTATATAGAGGTGATAATGAGCCCAATTATGGGGGAAATGAAAGATAATATTGGAAACTAAATGTACTGGAAGTTTGAGGAGAAATGAAGAAGTTTTTGAGCTTCAATTTAATGTTTTAATTTCGGGATTTTCCAATTACTGTAGCAGTAGAATAAAGAGTGAACTAAAACTCCAATATTTTCAAAAAGACTCGGAATTCGATTCCGATCATCCCGATAGTTCGGGGGTATATTTAAACTAATAAAAATGATGCGGGCAGGTGTCTAAGATCCCGGATCTATCGGTTATAAATTTAAAAGCCGACATTTCGGTAAGTTCATGATTAGGGTGATTTAATGCATGTAATGCATTCCTTTTGATATGAAATGTTATGTGATGAACATTTACCATGTTTAGGACGTGGTGAGGTGGTCTAAGACCTGAGTGGAAGGCTCGGACCTGGGTAGGTCCTTGAAGCGAATAAGGTAGGATGTCGCACTGGTGCTGTGAGTAGTTCTAACTCATAGTATTCTATTGATTTCTGTTGATGTTGTGCTAGATGGATGTTGGAGTCCATCTTTTTTACATGCTACATGCATTTGACATGTTATACTTGCTGCATTTGTTTGAGCTTGTATGTTCTGATATGATCTACTTTGAGGGAGTACCCCTTGACATTCTTCTTGTGTTGTTGTGGGATGGCCAGGAGATGGTACTCTATGGCATATGGCTAGTGGGAGTGATACTCCATGGCATATGGCCAGTGGAGTACCCTTTGGTGGCATCCTACTTGCACCTGAGATGGTCGAGGGGGGTGGTACTCCATAGCAGTCTGTCGATATTCTATTCTTTGCATTAAATATTCTCTCCTTCTACCCTACTTTGATTTTGTACTCTTATTTCCTCGAGAGGTTCCCAATACATATTCGAGATGGGTTTCCTCATGTGTATCGGTTTTGTATCTCGAGGAGATTGTTGCTTTCATGTTTTTCGTATGCGTATTTGAGTAGAGTTACTCCTTAAATACGTATTGGCTTCCGATCTCGAGGAGATCACTGATTATTATATATTCGAGATGTTGCTGCCTTGGATATATAGATATACCTGTTGTTAGGTATTCGTACTAGCAATCTCTTACGTACAGGCATGATACATCGGACGGATGCCCCGGCAGAGGGTGTATAATATCTGGCCACGAGCACTTGGTGCTCCATCGGATGGAGGCCCCGGCAGAGGGTGTGTAATATCTGGCCACCTGGCTCAGTCAGAGAGCGGTATCTTCTGGCCATGTGCACATGTGTACTATAGCGCTATCCGGCTTAGGCCGAAGACGATGCTGATGGCGTCGTTGATGTCATAGACATCTTAGTATCACATATACCAGAGATTGAGTACATCTGTGGATTTATCCGCATTCCAGAGACTTGTTATTTGCTCGTGATGTTGTTTCACTTGCTTTATTCTGTTCTTTGCTTATGGCTTTCGCCACCTTTATTGATTTATGTGCAATCCTACTGGGCCTTTCTTTGGCTCATGCACTTGGTTGCTTGATGTTTTTCCCAGGTGACGACAAGTAGCTAGAAGCGGGACTCAGGAGGGAGCTTCCGCGGGACAGCCTAGCAGCGTCGGGGATATGTTGAGCTGAAGTGTAAAACCCGCCCCGAAATAAATAAAGATTTTTATTTATCGGAAATTTTAAATGACAATTCAATATGATGAGCAGTGAAGTTTTGGGGAAAATCACATGTCTGAATAATCCAGATTAATTAAACGTTAATTAATCGAAATAAGTCAGTTGTTAATAAATCCAGAGTAATTATATGTTAATTAATTCGGATTAATTATCAAGAAGAGAAATAAATAAATATTCAAATCCCTGGAAAAGTGGATGCGGTGGGGGTAGAGACAACCCGTGATGCCACACTGATACTCCCGTGACGAAGGATTTGACCGAAAGCCATTATTCTCGGATCTGGGTTGGGAGAATTATTGATAGGAAAATATTTTGAATAGTGATGTGACTTAAAGTAACGATAAAATATTATAAAGTATTTAAAAGATAATAATTAAAAAAGAAAACTATTATAAAAAGAAAAAGAAAAAGAAAAAGAAAAAGAAAAGAAAAGGAAAAAGAAAAAGAAAAAGAAAAAGAAAAAAAAACTAAATCTCTGAGACGCGAGAGAGAGAGAGACGTTTCTCTCTCTCTCTTTCCTAAACTAAATCTCTGTCTTTAAAAGACAGAGACGCGAGAGAGAGAGACTCTCTCTCTTTCCCATTTTCATTTCTTCAGACCCCTTCCCTTCTTCGAGCGAGCTGCCGGTGAGTCTACTCACGCTTGGCAGCAGCCTGATCTTTCAAACCCTCCCTCCTCACAAACTCACGGTAGGCCGCGTTCACCCTTGGTCGCCTCCACGCTGCCTTGCCGATCGTCTCCTGTACCGGTAGCTCGCGCTGACCCGCCACGCTGTGTCCTTCTTGTTCCTCAGATCTAAGAGTAGCACCACCTCTTTTCCAATCTAGCTGTTGTGGTCGACGAAGATCGGGGGCGAACTCAAAACGAGTGAGTCGCGAAGCATTAACTGGTGATTAATATCTATGGGTGTGATTAAATTTATATTCAAGTGCCGGGAAGTAGGATTGTGTAGTCCTAATTAAGTTGTTCAATCATGTGGTTAATTATGAAAGTATTGATGAATGGTTGTATAAATTTCGGAGCCCTAGAAATAGGGGAAACTCTGCCGAAATTTTCGTTGAACTAATGCCGGGCTGTCCCTTTCCGGGATGAATTCAGCCCCCGATGCTTCCCCGATCGGGAAGTATGTTATATCGTTAGAAAGGTCATCGAGAGACCTTCGTAACGAATACTTGATCGACCCGATTGGACTTCCGGATCGGAAGTTATAAAGGGTCCAAGCGGACTATGCTAAACCATTAATTGGGACAACCCGTATTTTCCATTCTTTATAGATACGAAAATCATGCTTCAAGTGTACTTAATAGAATCTATCATATTCTACTATGTGAAGTAAATTTATGGAATGAGGATCACGGTTTCCGTATTCTAAAAGAAAACCGTATTTTGATCTCTAGGACAAGAAAGGGGCCTAGTGTGCCCACTTAAACCATTTAATTATGCATGATTATGAACATCAAGTGTAATTAACTAGAGTGTATGCTATTTACTAGATCCTGACCGGGGCGCTGAGGCGCTAATTTAGGATTAGGGTTTTCTCTCGTGATCATGTAGGCTCTCGCGGGGAGGTTTGTGAGTATTCCTTCCTCCTACCCCACTTTGATTTTTGTACTCTTACTTGCTTTCGAGAGGTTCCCGATATATATTTGAGATGGTTTTCCTCATATGTGTTGGTTTTATATCTCGAGGGGATTGTTGTTATCACTCTTCTTCTTATGCGTATTTGAGTAGAGTTTACTTCTTAAATACGTATTGACTCCCGATCTCGATGAGATCACCAGGCCATTGTATATTCTGTGATGTTGTCCGCCTTGGATATATATATATTTATACCTGTTGTTAGGTATTAGTACTATCAATCTCTTACTTTCAGGCATGATACATCGGACGGAGACCCTGGCAGAGGGTGTATAATATCTGGCCATCAAGCCCCGGCAGAGGGCGTATAATATCTGGCCACGAGCACTTGATGCTCTATCGGACGAAGACCCTGTCAGTGGGTGTATAATATCTGGCCACTTGGCTCAGTCAGAGAGCGGCATTTTCTGACCATGTGCACATGTATGCTATAGCTTAGTCCGGCTTAGGCCGAAGACGATACCGATGGTGTCGTAGATGTCGTAGACATCTCAGTATCACATATGCTCTGAGATTGAGTACATCCGTGGATTTATCCACTTTCACGAGATTTGTTATTTGCTTGTGATGTTATTATTGCATACTTGTACTTCTTTTTTTCGTCCTTCCTAGTGGCTTTCGCCACCTTTATTGATTTAGTTCGCGACCCTACCGGGCCTATTCTTTTAGGCTCATGCACTTGATTCGTGTATTGCACTCTGTGTTAGGACTGAGGGAGTAGGATCGAGCTTAGGGGATATACCGAAATAGCGACTTCGGCTACTTCTATTTGTCTTGAGGTCTAGCGTGCCTCTTTTATTCCGTGTGAGACTTGTAATTTAGATTTTTTGTTGTATGGATTTCTAGGGGTGACCGGATCGGATCCTAGTCTTGGGTTCGCGTAAACCCGATATTATGCTTGTATGGAGTTATGCAGACTCCCTTCATCTTTTAGCTATGATTCCATTTGTTATTATTAACTCAATACTTATTGTATAAGAGTTCTTAAGGCCTTATACCAATGGGGACTAGTCCACTGTTTGGGTGCTGGATCGGTTGTCCTACGTCTGCACAGCCGCTGTGCGGTTAGTGATGACAATTATAATATGGTATCGAGGCGGTACAATTCAAGTCACCCTAGTTATCTCAAAGAACTTAGAGTCGAGTCTTTGTCTTGTTGAGAGAGTGGTTGGGTAATGCATCGACTCTTTGGAACTTTTCTATCTTGCGAGAAGTCATGCCTCCAGAGGCGAGGGCTTACCAAGCAAGCGGGCGATGAGCCCACCCCGGACCCCATGCATTGGCGGGGAGGAGGCCCGGTCCGGTTTAGATCACGGAGGCCCCGCAGCGCAGCCCCCGAGACCGTGCAGACCCCATGGTGGGGTCATCTTGGCTATCACACCGGAGGCTACCCCGGCTACCCCGGCTACCCCGGCTACCCCACAGGAGGATACCCCAGTTTCCCAGTAGGGAGGATATCACGGACCCGGCCAGTGCCGGTGGAGTACCACAGCGTCTACTTAGGAGAGTATCCTGGTCAGCGCCGGGGAACACCACAGTCACTGCACCGAGGGGGCCTATCGAATCCGGCCGCCATGTCAGGCCTGGTGTAGGAGATGGCGAGGATGATGCGTGACTCCGGTGTGGCGATGAAAGCAGCCAGCAGCAGCGTGCAGGAGCGTGGCAAATGGGCAAAGGGCAGCAAAGCAGCTGCTGCACTTCCCACCTACACACTCCCCTCGTAGCTCCCGGAGGCGAGTTCTCAAGGCCGCGCCGGTGGTGTAGTAGTTCTCTAGCTTGAGTTTTCGAGGCATGGGCCCCCACCCTTGAGGGAGGTACCGAGCCCAGGGCCGCGAGTGAAGCGGTGGATAGATGAGATTGAGGCTACCTTCCGGGCTATGCGAGCAGGAAGAAGACATGGTGAGACTAGTCGCCTTACATCTTTGAAGAACGCGAGAAGTTGGTACAAGGCTGAAGTTAGAAACGAGAGGTGAAAAAGGCTTTGAATCTTGGAAAGAGTTCGAGGACCGCCTTCTTCGACAAGTATTTTTCAAATGAGCGCATGTGGCTTTGATGACTCAGCCAGCTTTTGACCTTTGCGTACAGGGACTAGGACCTGCCGGCGAGTATGAGGCCGAGTTTGGCGGCTATCCAGTTTGCCTCTACCCTTGTGGGCGACACATTGTTCAAGGCCCGCCCATTTGTTAGTGGCACGAGGCCCAACCTCTCCGCTGTCCGCGACGCCATCTTTGAGAATGTCCCTTCCACGAGTTGGTGGAGATAGCCAAGAACGCCAGCTAGCCCTGGCAGGAAACACAAGAGCCATAAGCGAGAGCGAGGCGGAAGCGGTGACAAAGGAAAGAGCTCCGGGAAGAGTGAGTCTTAGGGTGCGATTCAGTGCTCCAAGAGTGGCGCAAGTCCCGGCCTTACACCGGATCTTCCTGCGTCGATCCGGGTCCAAAGGCGAGGATGCGTCGGGGAGGAGCCCACGTCCTCATTGCACCCGTTGTAGGGGCCCACACACTAGGGAGGCGATGTTGGCACCAGTGCGGATATGTGCTTCCGATGTGGTAGCACCGAGCATTCTGAGCTGGGCTTACCCCCTCGAAAGCGTGCCGGGTTGCTGGGAGGAGATGGGTCCCAGACACAGACTGAGCCAGACCCCCACTGCAGGCGCTGGAGGTTCACTCTGGTGAGGCCACGGGAGGCCGAGGTGAGAAGGAGGATCTAGAGGCGGAAAGGGAAAGGGAAAGCGGCGAGTTCCCCTTCTTCCTCTAGTCGACCCGATTGCTTTCGAGGGTGGGTTTACAACCCCGACTTCAGGGAGGATGCCCGAGCCTCTCGTGAGGTGGTTGCGAGGTACTATTATGCATGCTCTTACTATGCTTGTACACTGTTTGATCCCGGGGCGACACATTCTTTCGTGTCTACTTCATTTGCGAGGAGAAATAAGTTGTATGTAATTAGACTACCCGACGACTTGTGCGTCGATACCAGTGGGAGCGGCGAAGATGCGTGGGCAGATTAGCACCAAAGTGCTCGATAATGATAGAGGGTTACGAACTTCTTACTTGCCGATCTACATGCGATGGAGTTGCGAGACTACGGCGTCATCCTCGGCATGGGTAGCTCTCCTCGGCATATGCGGTGCTAGGCTGTAGAAGGAAGAGGTGCACTTCCGATTTCCAAAGCACTGAAGAATTCATCTTCAAAGGCAGCAAAAGCTATTCTATGGCTCGGGAGATATCTGCACTTCCGGCCAGGAAACTGATCAACAAGGGATGTATCGGGTTCCTGGCGTCTATCTCAAAAGCAAAAGACGCTCAGTACACGGTGGAGCAAATTCCTATTGTTCGTGACTTTCCGGATGTGTTTCCAGATGACTTGCCAGGACTACCCCCAGAGAGGGAAGTGGAATTCGGCGTCGACCTGGCTTCAGGAATCGCGTCCATATCCAGAGCCCCATACAGAATGGCACCTGCCGAGCTGAAAGAGTTGAAGCAACAACTTGAAGAACTTCTGGATAAAGGTTTCATCCGGCCCAGCATGTCACCTTGGGGAGCCCAGTATTATTTGTCAAGAAGAAAGACGGATCGATGAGACTGTGCATTGACTACCGGGAGCTCAACAAGGTGACGATCAAGAACAAGTATCCTCTACCGAGGATAGATGATCTGATGGACCAGCTTCAGGGAGCACAGGTGTTCTCTAAGATAGATTTGAGATCTGGGTACCATCAGGTGCGAATCCGAGGCGAGGACATATCGAAGAGTGCCTTTCGTACGAGGTATGGGCACTATGAGTTCCTAGTAATGCCGTTTGGGCTTACCAACGCCCCAGCGGTGTTCATGGATTTGATGAATCGGGTATTCAGACGATACTTGAATCGGTTTGTAGTCGTCTTCATCGACGACATCCTGATCTACTCCAAGAGTAAAAAGTTGCATGCGAAGCACTTGAAATTTGATCTTGGAGGCCACGAGAGATCGGGGAGTTATATGCTAAATTTTCCAAGTGTGACTTCTGGCTGAACAGTGTTCCTTTCTTGGGGCACGTCATCAGTGGAGACGGAGTCTCTGTGGACCCTAAGAAGATTGAAGCGGTAGTAGATTGGAGTAGACCGAGCACCGTCAGAGAGATCAGGAGCTTCCTGGGGTGAGCTGGCTACTACAGGAGATTTGTAGAGGGGTTTTCCGCGTCGGCATTACCCATGACCCGGTGACGGGAAGGGTACTCCTTTAAATGCAGACGGAAGGCTACTGGCGAGTTTCATGGCCCGGAAAGAGTCGATTGGTGTATGCGACTTTGTCACAGCCCTACCAGAGAGTGGGTGTGGATACGTGATCTATAGTGATGCTTGCAAGGCAGGCACAGGATGCGTACTCATGCAAAATGGGCGAAGTCATTGCCTATGCTTCAAGGTAACAAGGCCCAAAGTAGCATGAGGAGAACTACCCACACATGACTTGGAATTGGCGGTGTAGTCTTTGCCTTGAAAATTTGGCGCCACTTTCTCTCTGATTGTGCCATGTGAAGTGTATACAGGATCATAAGAAGTCTGGGAAATACATATTCACGCTTGAGAAAGAGTGAACATGAGGCAAAACACTGGCTGGTTGGGCCCGATCAAGGACTCACGACCTCGGCGCATCCACTACCACCCGTGCAAGGCTAATGTGGTGGCCGATGCATTAAGTAGAAGGTCAACTATGGGACAGCTGCAAATCTTACTGAACAAGTAAACCTTCTAGAAGAAATGAGGAGACTGGAGCTGGAGGTAATTGAGCTGAGCTCGGAGGTGAGCTTGGCTAGCCTGTGTATCCGGCCCAATTTATTGGAAAGGATCAAGATGGTCCAGTTACAGGATCCTGAATTATTGAAGCACTGGGAGAAGATCCAGCGGGTTGTACAGGGGGCTAAAGACCACCTTCTGGTGGGTCGATATGACGCGGGAGATAGCCGAGTTTGTGGCCCACTGCCTTACCTGCCAACGGGTGAAGGCAGAGCACCAGAAGCCAGCTGGACTATTGCAACCCCTACCTATACCAGTGTGGAAGTGGGAACATATAGCGATGGATTTCGTGAGAGGCTTACCTCGTTCCAAAAAGGGGAATGAAGCCATTTGGGTGATCGTTGACCGACTGACCAAGTCGGCACACTTCTTGGCATTGAGACGTAAGATGAGCCTGGCGCGACTAGCCCAGTTATACATGGACAAGATCGTTTGCCTACATGGTATACCGGTAACAATCATATCCGATCGAGACCCCAGATTTGTCTCGGAGTTCTGGGAGAGTCTACATGCGGCACTGGGTACCCGATTGACCTTTAGCACTGCCTTTCATCCTGAGACGGATGGTCAATCGGAGAGGACAATCCAGATATTAAAGGATATGCTGCGCGCGTGTACTCTCGACTTCACTTGCTCTTGGGATGAGCACTTGGCTAAGGCAGAGTTCGCCTACAACAACAGCTATCAGGCAAGCATTCAAATGGCGCCCTATGAGGCTCTGTATGGGAGACCGTGCCGATCTCCTATATTTTGGAATGATGTGGGAGATCGCAAGTTTGACGGTCCTGAGCAAGTACAGAAAGCTGAAGAACAAGTGAAACTCATCAGAGAAAGGCTGAGGGTAGCCCAGAGCCGACAGAAGAGCTTTGCTGATAAGAAACGCTCTGCAATGGAATTCTAGGTGGGCGACAAGGTACTCCTGAAGGTGTCACCCATGAAGGGTGTATGGAGATTTGGAAAGCGCGGGAAGCTTTGCCCGCGGTACATTGGACCCTTCGAGATATTAGAACGGGTTGGAACAGTGGCGTATCGTTTGGCCCTGCCTCCTGACTTGGCTCAGGTCCATAACGTCTTCCACGTCTCCATGTTGAGGAAGTGCTTGATTGACCTGACTAAGATCATCGAATATGAATCGGTGGAACTTCAACAGGATTTATCTTATGAGGAGTGGCCGGTAGAAATACTTGACTACAAGGAATTAAAACTGAGGAATCGAACTATTCCTTTAGTCAAGGTAAGGTGGAACAACCACATTGGTGGTGAAAAGCTACACAGGAGCCTTGTAGCCCGGAAGCGTGAAGAAGCGTTACCCAGATCTGTTTGAGTAAATGAGCTTGTTGTGAGTTTTGGGACTAAACTCCTATAAGAGGGGGAGATTGTAAAACCCGCCCCGAAATAAATAAAGATTTTTATTTACTGAAAATTTAAAATGACAATTCAATATGATGAGCAGTGAAGTTTTGGGGAAAATCACATGCGAATAATCCGAGATTAATTAAGCGTTAATTAATGAAATAAGTCGATTGTTAATAAATCCGAGTAATTATATATTTAGTTAATTGGATTAATTATCAAGAAGAGAAATGAATAAATATTCAAATCCGGGAAAAGTGGATGCAGTGGGGGATGGGAGACAACCCAAGTGATGCCACAGATACTCCGTGGCAGAAGAATTTGACCGAAAGCCGTTATTCTCGGATCTGGGTTGGGAGAATTATTGATAGGAAAATATTTTGAATAGTGATGTGACTTAAAGTAACGATAAAATATTATAAAGTATTTAAAAGATAATAATTAAAAAAGGAAACTATTATAAAAAGAAAAAGAAAAAGAAAAAGAAAAAGAAAAGAAAAAGAAAAAGAAAAAGAAAAGAGAAAGAAAAAGAAAAAGAAAAAAAACTAAATCTCTGAGACGCGAGAGAGAGAGAGACGTTTCTCTCTCTCTCTTTCCTAAACTAAATCTCTGTCTTTAAAAGGCGAGGCAGCGAGAGAGAGGCGTTTCTCTCTCTCTTTCCCATTTCGTTTCTTGAGACCCCTCCCTTCTCCTTGAAGCGGCTGCCGGTGGAGTCT
The DNA here is from genome assembly GCA_026586065.1 of Dioscorea zingiberensis. Lineage (NCBI taxonomy): Eukaryota > Viridiplantae > Streptophyta > Magnoliopsida > Dioscoreales > Dioscoreaceae > Dioscorea > Dioscorea zingiberensis. The sequence continues at coordinate 8,132,135 of CM048825.1, read as the reverse complement.
ACTCACTTTTGGCGGCAGGCTTGATCTTCAAACCTCCTGCTCACAGTGACCTCTCGGTAGGCGAGCCGTTCACCCCAGTGGTGCCTCCACGCTTGTAGCCGTCGTGTCGATCGTCTCCTGCAGGTGGTAGCTCAAGGCCCACGCCCGCCAGTCCTTCTTGTTCCTCAGATCTAAGAGTAGCACCACCTCTTTTCCAATCTAGCTGTTGTGGTCGACGAAGATCGGGGGCGAACTCAAAACGAGTGAGTCGCGAAGCATTAACTGGTGATTAATATCTATGGGTGTGATTGAATTTATATTCAAGTGCCGGGAAGTAGGATTGTGTAGTCCTAATTAAGTTGTTCAATTATGTGGTTAATTATGAAAGTATTGATGAATGGTTGTATAAATTTCGGAGCCCTAGAAATAGGGGAAACTCTGCCGAAATTTTCGTTAAACTAATGCCGAGCTGTCCCTTTCCGGGATGAATTCAGCCCTTGATGCTTCCCCGATCGGGAAGTATGTTATATCGTTAGAAAGGTCATCGAGAGACCTTCGTAACGAATACTTGATCGACCCAATTGGACTTCCGGATCGGAAGTTATAAAGGGTCCAAGCGGACTATGCTAAACCATTAGTGGGACAACCCGTATTTTCCATTCTTTATAGATACGAAAATCATGCTTCAAGTGTACTTAATAGAATCTATCATATTCTACTATGTAAAGTAAATTTATGGAATGAGGATACGGTTTTCGTATTCTAAAGAAAACCGTATTTTGATCTCTAGGACAAGAAAGGGGCCTAGTGTGCCCACTTAAACCATTTAATTATGCATGATTGTGAACATCAAGTGTAATTAACTAGAGTGTATGCTATTTACTAGATCCTGACCCGGACGCGTGAGACGCGACGAGGATTAGGGGTTTTCTCTCTAGATCATGTAGGCTCTCGCACGGGAGGTTTGTGAGTATTCCTTCCTCCTACCCCACTTTGATTTTTGTATTCTTACTTCCTCGAGAGGTTCCCAATATATATTTGAGATGGTTTTCCTCATATGTGTTGGTTTTATATCTCGAGGGGATTGTTGTTATCACTCTTCTTCTTATGCGTACTTGAGTAGAGTTTACTTCTTAAATACGTATTGACTCCCGATCTCGATGAGATCACTGACCATTGTATATTCGTGGATGTTCTTTTGCCTTGGATATATATATATTTATACATTGTTAGGTATTAGTACTATCAATCTCTTACTTTCGGGCATGATACATCGGACGGAGACCACAGCGGAGGGTGTATAATATCAGCCATCGTGCCCCTAAGCAGAGGGCGTATATAATATCTGCCACAGCACTTGATGCTTTCGCATCGGACGGAGACCTGGCGAGAGGGTGTATAATATCTGGCTACTTGGCTCGGTCGGAGGCGGCATTATCGACCATGTGCACATGTATGCTATAGCTTAGTCCGGCTTAGGCCGAAGGCGATAACGATGGTATGCGTAGATGTCGTGAACATCTCGATTATCACATATGCGAGATTGAGTACATCCGTGGATTTATCCACTTTCACGAGATTTGTTATTTGCTTGTGATGTTATTATTGCATACTTGTACTTCTTTTTTTACTGTCCTTCCTATTGGCTTTCGCCACCTTTATTGATTTAGTTGCGACCCTCTTTGGGCCTATTCTTTAGGCTCATGCACTTGATTCGTGTATTACTCGGGGTTGGACGCAGGAGGAGTAGGATCGAGCTTAGGCTGAGGGGATATACTTAGAGTGTGACTCGGCTACTTATATTTGTCTTGAGGTCTGCGTACCTCTCTTTTTATTCAATGTGAGACTTGTAATTTAGATTTCTTTGTTGTATGGATTTCTAGGGGTGGTGAATTTGGATCCTAGTCTTGGGTTGCGTAAACCCGATATTGTACTTGTATGGAGTTAATGCGAACTCCCTTCATCTTTTTAGCTATGATTCCATTTATTATTAACTCTGAATACTTATTGTATAAGAGTTCTTAAGGCCTTGGCGCTGAATGGGGACTAGTCCCTGTTTTGGGTCGCCGATTGTCTACGCACGAGCCGCGTTCAAGGCGCGGACATGAAGGTCCAGAGCCTCTATTCCTTTCTCGAGTGAGGATTTCTTGTGTCATCCAGAACTCAAGTAGGGTTTTGTATTAACCTTATATATTTTCTTCCTACCGATTAATAATTTAAACTCAGATTGATTATGCAGCGTGTTACTTAGCCTTGCGTGCTTCTAGGGGCGACCCTATAAGCACGCGGCGTTTGTCGCGTGCGCCGAGGCCCGGGATCCGGGTTCGGGGCATGATACTATTGGACCCATCTTTACTTAAATTCCAATTTAGGCCCTAATAACTTAGCCCAAATAATGGACCAAACCCAATTTACCTTACTTGGGTCTTTATCCAAATCCTTGGTCCAAATTACTCAAATCAATTAAATTTGGATCTAGTCAAGTGGACTAATCTTAGTCACATAGTCTAATCAATTTATGAATTATGTTTAAATCAATTAGACTTGACTGAATAATCAGGGCCAACCAAATAATTTTTTGGATCCTAGCCCAACTCTTAGGATTTCTGATTAAACCCAACACTTGGGCTCAATCTATTCACCTAGTACTTGGTCAAACCCAAACACCTGATCCAACATCTTACTTGATTAAACCCAATGAATTTTCAGTCAAACCAACTAATTAATTAAATGATTAATTTACCCATACTTAATATTAACTAATTAAGTTTTACATTTTGTCACACTAATTCATTAACCACTAACCTGTGATTAATTGATTTAGTTAAATAATTAGCTTAATTATTTATTCACGTTAATAATGATATCAGTATTATTTATTATTTATTATTATTATTATTATTATTATTATTATTATTATTATTATTTATTTCCCTTTCTTCTTCTTTCGCTCTCCCTCTCTCTCTCTCTCTCGGCCGATCACCACCGGGAGCTTCACCCACGAGAGCCGCAACCTCCGGACTCCTCCTGAAGGACACACCGGTCCACCGGCTCATGTCGAACTCCACTCGGGAAGGTGGCATGCTCACCACCTTTCTCTGGAGTCCCATCGTCCAGACCGGTTCCTCCTTCTTCTCCGGTGAACTCGAAGCGAGATAGAATGCATGCACCCCAGATCAACAATCGAGATCGACTCTATCTCAACGGTCCGATCCATCTTATATGCCTCGCATCTAGGACTCTCTCAGATGGGCGCACCATAATCCGCCACGTGGCCCCCCCATGATCATCTACGAATCCCTCGCGATCAGTCGCGATCTGGGTGAGCGTATCTCAACGCGCCACATGGCTTCAGTGATGCTCTTCTTTTGCTTCAAGATCAGCTCTACTCCATCAATCCTCTAATCACAACCATCCATTACCTCAATAAGGGTTTTCTCTGACAATTTCCCAGAGCCCTTAATCCTTATTAATTTACAAATAAGTCCTTTCTCTGAGAGAGAGGTTAATTCATCTTAGGTCCTCAATATTTTTGAAATTACATTAAGGTCCTTCTGACCCTCCATTAACCCTAATGAGGGTTTTAATCCTTTTAACCCTTATTTTCCCTTCTTAATTCAACCACTAAATACGTAGGGAACCTTCCTTTTAGTTGACTAAATCAAGAAAAAATAATTTACTCCATAAAATCCTCGGATTTTTCAATACAGGTTCACTTAGATTGGGCACATCAGCATGAACTGTTACCTATATCTCCGTCACAAAGACCAAAAAATTCAAATACCAAAACAATCGAACTTTCCGAACATCACATGTCAACACAAGAACATAGCAAAACACCAGAGTGAATAGATCACCACTTCTTTGAGTTATCTGAACAGTTGGAGGATGTGTTGCTAATGATGGTGTTACATTACACCCATTACATACATATTTTGCACCATAGTGCACCGACCCAATTGAACAAACAAGTTAAGCACATTCCTATCACCCTCCCCATAATGAAGGAATCATGGTTAGTTATGGGCTAACAAGCCTAGAAATAGAAGGAAGAAATAGAAGAAAGTAAAGTTGAAGAAGCAAAGATGCCTTAAGACAGATGTAAAAGGAATAAAGTGTTTATACTAAACAAGCATGCACTGTCACATGTACGCAAGATACATTTTCATTTAGGTCAACGACAACTTCAATGTCGAGATTATTACCAAAAAGTAATAATAAAACATATTCCTTGTATGTATCGATGGCATTTAATTAGTATATGAAATAATTCAGAATATTAAATGGTGTTAAGATTCATTGTATAACCTTTTAAAAGTATTAATTAACAAAAATATGAAATGCCACGTGTGTGAATTAAACATTTTTGGTTAGGGTGACAACAATGTCAATAAAAAGACATCGTAATATAATAATTCTTATAAATATCATTTATATTTCGTTCATATGTCATGTTATTATTAGGAAACTAACTAGTATATCCATTCTTGAGTTCCTTCTTAAGAACCATGAATATACAAATTTGCACTACTATGTGATAGATATGTATTCAATTAAGATGACGACAATATGTATTTTATTAGTTCAATTTTCGATAAAGTTGATCGTAAAAAAAATACAATATCAATTATATATGTTCAAATATGTTTCATAATTTAGAAAATTTTAAATTCTTTTTGTTCACTAGTATTTTTATTAAAGAATAATATGTATATCTGTCATACTATTATTAGAAAAATGATAGGTTTTGAAACAATCTGAAGTTTAAGTTTTTATAAATCCATGAGTTATATGGTTTGTAGCATAGATGCAGTTTGGGACATTTAAATGAATTATCTCCTCACCTCTCTATATATAAAACCAAATACATCGTTGTGCTTTAACCAAAGTGGCTATTAAGACCAGAAATAGAAAATACTCTAACACAGACCCATTCACAACCTATTACTTTTATTGCACATAAGAACTTCGTTATCCGCATCACATTCGATAAAGACACACAAATATAAAACAACAAAATGTATAATATCTAATTATCTCAAACACAGAACAATTCTAACACCCATCTCGCTAATGAGACAGATGTCATACCAACTGGGCCAGGAGTGCACCCAGCCCATAAGCTCTGTGCTTTAAACCTGAAAATTATCATACACTCTAAAGTAAAATCCATATGACATAGCATAACAGGTTACACACCAGAAGTCATAATCAAACCAGGTCAGAAATAGATTACAACACACAAAGTTATGGGCAATTACTGCCCCAAATACAGCGGAAGAAAAGATATAATCAAGGTCTAGTACAACCCAACATAATAAAATACAAAGTAGGTACGCCAGAGCTAGCTAGACTTTGATCCCTGCTCGAGACACGAGTTACTATCCCGATCCAAGTCTAGGTCCTGTAACAGAAAAATAGTAATCGAGAGGGCTGAGATACAAGCTCAGTGAATAAAAACTTCTCCGCCAGGTATTATACATACATGTCATCTGTACTAAGATACTAGTACAAGCACAATGCATGTATAAATCATGAAGATTTGTAGAATTATCTTAAATCTTGATAATCATGTTATATGATCAGAAATCCGAAGAATCACACAATTAATCTCATATCATATCCTGTATATAGTAAACATATATATGCAAAAGCCTCATATCGTAATCAACATGCAACCCTAGTTCAATAATCTGAAAGAAACCATTTGTCATCAGCCGGATAACCGGATCCTGATAATCGGGAGACAGCGGAATAATCTCGATCCAAAGATTTCAAGGTTTTGACGCACTGCCGATATAATCAACCAACTATATCAATCGTCACGCATCTCATATCCGAGACTTGACGATCAGTGGTATGATCGACCAAGCTGTATCAATCGTCACGTGTACATCACGTATCTGATTATCCCAATCCCGTACCCGAGGCCTGATGACTATTGATATAATCAACCAACTGTATCAATCGTCACGCATCTCATATCCGAGACCTGACGACCAGTGGTATGATCAACCAAGCTGTATCAATCGTCACGCATACATCCTCGTGACGCATCTCGGCACCCAAAAGAGTTCGGAAGGGGTTTTATATAAAACACGATTTCGCAAAACATTTTGTTTAAGTAAAATGTAATAAAACAAATCCCTTCCCTTAACCCGAGATCATTTACAATTCTTTATAGGCTCTATCCTCGAGGCCCCATTTGATCAATCGTTTATGTCTACCTAGGGGGCAAATCAACATACGCTATGAATATCAATCTTTACCGGTTGGAGTTTCATTTTATAATTAATCATGCTGATTCGGTTCATAACAAATAACGAGTATTAAAATCACTATGCAACTATAGCGATAAAATCCATCGCAATTCACAAACCGCTATAAATCTCATAAGAATACGAGAAACAAAAGCCACAACAAATACATAAATAATTATGGATTTACGGTGAAGTCCCCTCACCTTAAGTCCTTGCAAATTCCTAGGAATTGCTCGGTCCTTCGGTAGCTTCTGCTGGACCTTTTTCCTTTCCTAAAAGCGATGAGAGTATTAATTAAATACAAAGTCCGTATTTCCATAACTTCGTCCTATAGCTTAAGAATACGAAGATTTAAGAATACAGAATCGTATTCTCAACTTAGACTCCTAATAACTCAAAGAGGCATATACGGGACATTAAACTCATAAGATCATGTTTTCACACTTTAACAAATATAACATGTCTTTAAATCCTAAATTACCCTTAAGCATGCTTAATTAGCCGACATTAATCAATATGAAGAATGTGTCTCTTAAGCATGGCAATCATGGAAAATTAATCCTAGATACGCATGTTAATCATGAAATCTAAACGTACTTAAGCAAGTTGCATGATCACAAAAAAGCATTTATACTTAGGGATTTCTAGAAAAATCGGGCAGCACCTCCTCTATTTAGAGGGCCCCGAAAATTATACAATCAATTAACCATTATAATCCAATACACTTGGATTTTATAAATTAAAGTGTAACACACATATCCATCTTTATCCCTGCAGAAATCCTATAGAATCATACAAGTTCCAATCTCATAACCCAAGCCACTTCACAGCACTAGATCCGATCAATTCTTCCCATTTATCCATAATCCAAACCATGAAACTGAAACCCTCGAGTTAAGCAAGGTTTTACCAAAATTAGGGCTCGTTGTCAAGGAGAGAAGGGGGAGGGGCTGCTGAGGGCTGTCCGGCGTCTTTGTCGCGGCTTGGCTGCAGAGATAGAGGGTTGCTAGGGTCCCCAGGTGATGGGGCGCTACAGAATGTGGTGGTGGCCAGCGGCCGCCACTTGAGGAGTACTGACAACCGCGCAAGGCGATTGGGGGCCATACCGCCTCCGGCCGACGGATCATCTTGGCCGCAGAACGCTGACGGCGAGGCTGGGTTCCGGCAGGGGAAGGCCGTGGCGGGCAAGGGAGCAGGCGGTCAGCTCACGCAAGCAAGGGGAAAAGAGAAGAAGAGAAGGAGAGAGGCACGATGGAGCTTTTCTCAATTGAGTTTTAATTTCTTTCTTTCAACTTAAGGCTGCTAACTTGATGTTTATATATATATATATATATATATCATATTAATCTATTATTGTATTCCATCATCTTCACTTATCAAAATGCTTTTAAATCAATTATTCATCTTCACTTATCATGATGCTTTTAAGTCAATTATTTACACATCTTCTACATTATTTCTTCCACTATCACAAATTAATTTATTTAATATCATCCCTCTATTTTATGTCCCATCAATTAGTTTTATACTATTTTTCTTCAATAATACACCGACCGAGATCCGAAAATTCTGTGTCAATGATCCCAGTCATACGGGCGTACTGTAGCTTCACGGGGTCTCACTCGTAAGACCAGATCCGCGAATACCGGATTTTGACTGGCCCGATCTACTTTATCAGAACTCTAACATTTGTCTAGTCCCCTAATTGATTAATCTTGATTAATTAATACTTACGAAATCTCCCAATTTATTAATCGAGGTTATCCTTACCGTCCACCTCCAACTATTCCAAGTGTAAGCAGCCTGGCCCAATAAGGCCTTCCCTTGGCCCATTAGTTGCAAGGCTGGATTTAAGTTTATTATTCATCGATATTTTTTTTTTAATTGGACTTTAAAAATAATAATTAATTTCCTGTGCTAATTAATCTCATTAATTGTCGAAAATTTTCTGATTTATTCACTTAGAAAATTCGGGGTGTTACAAAAATAGCAACACGCCGACGATAGGAGATAACCTTGAGGAACCAGTAAACACAAGCATAAAAGGTTGTAGCAGGTAAAGAACTTACTAAATTTTGGATACTATTTTTTTTTTTTAATGTTGTCTACATCGTAAAGGCTCCTTTTACGAGTTTAAGTCAACCACTGCCACAGGAAATCAACGTGTTGAAGTTTGATCTAGAAGTCAGAGCATCCACTATTTGGAATTGTTGCTTCTGATGGAACAGAGAAAAAAAATATCTGTGGATTCCTAATGGTGGCCTTGGTGCCATGTATGGTGCCACCTCTCGCCCTATTCAGTATTTACAAACACAAGTATTGATTTCTTTATCATATTAATCTGTTTATTTGGGTTAGTAAATTGTAACATAATTTCTTACGCATATTTAGCTTCTTGGGGTGGAAATATATATAAAATAGTAGTTTTAACAACACCATCATTATTCATTTCTATTTCTCAACAAGCTTCTTACTATTGGTACCTTCAAGGTTTTACCCTCCCTAGGGTAAACAAATATGTTATGGTATGGTATAGTTTTAACACATCATTCAATTGCATGCGTCTTAAGTAAGTAACTTCATGCGAATACTCTAGAATCGATATATATAGTAACATAATTAGTCATTGGCTTGTCGTGTTCATATTCTTATCTAGGACTACACCTTCAGGTTGAACATATTCATACTAATATGTGTAACATCATTATTTATTTGGTTATCAATGTAAGCTTCTTAAGGTCATTAATTTGTAAAAGTTCATAATTTTACACTGATAGTTTCATGAAAAAAGATTAATTTTTTTATCATGCATTTTTTTCATAAGATTACTTAAATGTTAAGTTTCATTGTCATAATTTAAAATATATTTTTAAAAATAAAATGTGATCATTTGTTTTTCTTGTCTTTTTTTATTTATTTTATTTTGCTTTCCATCTTAAGTCTAGAAGGTTTTAAGAATTCATGGTTATCGTTTAATGATTTACATATACACTATTATTCATTTGTTCATCAAATCTAGATTTCTACAATTAGTAACTTATAAACATAGTTTTATTAAGATGGATAAAATGTGTTAATTTTAGTGTTTACACTTTCAGATGGAATTTCTTTAAAAATTTTGTAACTTCTAAAATTTCATATACAACTACATTAATATCTCCGTCAACTTCTTTAAATATTGTATAATTATTTCTAAATAAAAATTTCAAGAAAAGAATCATTTTATAATCAATTTTCTCGATAACAAACAAGATGTATCGTACACCAGAATAACATAAAAAGAATGTTACCATTTTGATTGAAAAACTAGATCAAGCTAACCAATTCATTAAATTTAATTTACTTTTTTCAAAAGTCATTTACAATTTGAAATATTGTTTTCATACCGCACAAATCATTAGATCAACCCGGAATGTTTACTACAATCCAGTAAAAACAACCCAAATAATAACCCAAATATAATGAAATTCTTAATTATAGTAGATTTTAAGATAAAAAATTTTAAAAAAACTCATTGATTAAAGAACCGTATAAAAAAAACAAACTTAGTAGAAAGGCATAGAAGCCATACTAATGGTTCTACTCCCTTAATACATGTTTACTTGGATTGGGCACATCAGCATCAACCGTTACCTATATCTCCGTCGCAAGGACAAAAAATTTAAATACCAAAACAATCTAACATTTTGAAAATCACACATCAACACAAGAACATAGAAAAACACCAGAGTGAATAGATCACCACTTCCTCTATTTATTTGAACAGTTGGAGGATGTATTGCATGCGATGGTGTTACATTACACCCATTGATATACATATTTTGTACCATAGTGCACCGACCAAATTGAACATACAAGTCAAGCACATTTCCTATCACCCTCTCCAAAATGAAGGAATCAACATGATTAGTAATGCGCTAACAAGCCTAGAAATAGAAGGAAGAAAAAGAAGAAAGTAGAGTTGAAGAAGCAAAGATGCCTTAGGACATATGTAAAAGTAATAATGAGTTTATATTAAACAAGCATGCACTGTCACAAATACGCAAGATACATTTTCAATAATGTCAACAACAACTTCAGCATAGAGATTATCATGAAATAGTAATAATAAAACATATTCTTTGTATGTATCGATGGTATTTAATTAGTATATGACAGAATTAAGAATATTAAATTGTGTTAAGATTAATTGTATATTATTTTAAAAATATTAATTAAACAAAAATATGAAATGCCACGTGTATGAGTTGTGCACTATCGATTAAGGTGACAACAATGTCAATAAAGAGACATCATCAAATAATAATTCTTATAAATATCAGTTATATTTCGTTCATATGTCATGTTATTACTAGAAAACTACCTAGTATATCCATTCTTTAGTTCTTTCGTAAGAACCTTGAATATACAAATTTGCACTACTATGTGATCGATATATATTCAATTAAGATTACGACGATAGGTATTTTATTAGTTCAATTTCTGAAAAAGTTGATGGTAAAAAAATACAATATCAAATATATATGTTCAAATATGTTTCAGAATTTTGAAAATTTCAATTTCTTTTTGTTCACTAGTATTTTTTTTTAAAGAATAATATGTATATCTGTCATACTATTATTAGAAAAATGTTATGTTTGGAACCAATCTGAAGTTTATGCTTTTATAAATCCATGATATTGTGTGTGGCATAGTTGTAGTTTGGGTCATTTAATAAATTATCTCCTCACCTCACCATATATAAAACCAAATACATCGTTGTGCTTTAACCAAAGTGGCTATTAAAACAACAAATAGAAAATACTCTAACACACACCAATTGCACAACCTTCTAGTTTTATCGCACATAAGTACTTCGTTATCCGCATCACATTAGATAAACACACACAAATATAAATAACAAAATGTATACCTAATGATCTCAAACACAGACCAATAGCAACACGCCGACGATAGGAGATAACCTTGTGGAACCAGTAAACACAAGCATAAAAGGTTGTAGCAAATAAAGAACTTACTAAATATGGGATACTATTTTATTTTTTTAATATTGTCTGTAAAGGCTCTTTTTACGAGTTGAAGTCGACCTCTTCCATAGGAAATCCAAGATCAAAACTATCAGCAAAGTCCCTCGTGTTGAAGTTTTATATAGAGGTTAGTGCATCCACTACTGGGAATTGTTGCTTCTGCTGGAACAGAGACAAAACATATATGTGGATTCCTAGTTGTGGCCTTGGCACCATGTATGGTGCCACCTCTCTCCCTATTCAATATTCACAAACACAACTTGTAAAACCCAGGGGTTTTATGAATAAACTTGGAGGTTTCTTATTTTGATTTTTTTATTAATTGGAGGGATTCTTTAATTTATTTAATTAGAGATATTGTGAATAAAAAGAGGATATAATTTTGACTTAGTCTAAATCTTAATTTAGAGATTTAGAGGTTGCCAAGGACCACTGTGTGAAGTTTGGAAGTTTGAGGACCTGTAGTAAATTTTTCCATCTCTCACAGTTTGGAGACTGAGTGATGATCTTTTAAGAGTTTAAGGACCGTAAGGGAATTTCCCCTATCCCAGCAGTTAAAATAGTGAAGGGTCATCATGGGATAATAGGTAATTAAAAGGGGTTATTTGCAAGATGAGCAAAACCCATGCATGCGACTCCTTCGTCGGTGAGTCACGCGCGCGCCACGTACGAATGACTGAGCGCCCCAGCAACGAAAAGAAGAAGATAAAAGCAGTTAGAGAAACTGGATGGAGATCGCGTGATAAAGGGGGGATGCGATCGTTTATAAAACCGCATAAGACTCTCTAACCCTAGCGCCGCACTCTTCTCCTTCTTCTCTTCTTTCCCAACCTTTCTCTCAGTCGGAATGTCTACTGTGCCCAGCCTTTAAGAAGCTGCAACGCTGTGGTTGTTGTACTTGGATAATTGGAGAGGAAGGCCTGGTAGAGCGCTGATAAGAGGAGGAGGATCGGGGCCTTCATCGTGAGTCCAAGTAAGTCCTCCTGTTTTGATCTCATAGAGCCTGTCTTCCGTGTCTATTTTAATGATTTGAGGAGTTGTTGATCGGCATAGGGTGGGTTTAAAAAATGGGGTTGCATGTTTAAGAGTAGATCATTGGTATGGATTATCATTAATAAAGTATTAGAAGGCTCATAGGATTTTTTTTTTAAAGCTTCATGACTATAGTGCGAGGGTGTGGTATTTTTTTTTTAAAGCTTCATGACTATAGTGCTGGGCATGACAAAGAGAGATTGAACCGGTGCACGCTTGCTGCTGTAGGACTATAGTGCGAGGGTGTGGTATTGAGGAGTTCTGTTTGAGGACCAGATTAGAAAGTGGTTTAGTGTGATTTGTCTATGCTTGTGAAAAGGGTTCTGGTGCCTATTAGTATTATTTCATGTGGGCTTTTAGTGGTCGCTGAATCATAAGATTATCTCTAAATTGTTAATTTCCAGGAACTGGGGATTTTGATGTTTATAAAGGGCTACTATGTATAAGGAATCAAGAGGGAGATGAATAGATGCATTTTCAGTATGGATAAGGGTGGAGTTTTAATCAGTTTCTTTTAAAGTTCTTGGAGATTGTTAATGTTATAACATTGATGATGGTTTTTGGTGATTTATAGTACTGTGAATCAAGAGCTATAGGAGTTGGAGAATTTAAAGAGAGAGAGAGAGAGTGCATATGTGGATGGGTTTGCATGGATTGACTCTTGCTGTAGTTTGTCCTAGTGACAGTTAGGTATGCATGATGCTAGATGGACCCTATGAAGTTGTTAAATTATGTGTGGATTCAGTGAAGAGTATCATGAGTTTAGATTTGGATATTTGTTTTGTTCAATTGATAGTTGCTTGTCCTCGGGGAGGATCTATTTATACTCTTGTAGGTGTTCATGTTGAGGAATGGTCTGGATTCAGAGGTGTGGAAGTCAGAGTAAATATAATTCTATCATTTGTGTGCATGTGCTTGTGTTCATGAGCTGGAAACTATGATAGTGAATTAAATAAAATGAGAATGGCTTTATTTTGTTAGCAAAAGAGATTTTATTTAATTATTGGGGTTTATACATGGCTGTGATATTGATAGATATGGGATGTGGATTTTGATTAGGAGGTTGTGGTGTAATAGCATGCATGGATTGTGTGGTGATCTTCTAGAGTAATGACATGTACGGTTAAGTGTTTGTGTTTTGGTTTGATAAGACCCAGAACTGAATCCTAAGAAGAAGATCTCTGTGAGTGTGAATAGATTTCATTGATAAGGTTGTTAGTTGGGGATGATGTTGTTTTGGTGGTCAATGACAAAGGTTTGACTATGATTAAAAGTTTGACTGTGAATATGCCTTGGGATTTTTTTTATAGACGTGCTTGTGTGTAACACCCCCTTTCCAGTGGAAGGCCGGTGTCACACCAGCTGGGTCGGGCGTGCCTTTAACCCATAAGCTGTGGAATCTAGATTCATAATATAAGGAAAATGCTCTCAGACATAGTCATAATCATAGCATAGCCTGCTCCCTATTGGGAGTCCAGACATGACCAAGGTCATGTCGTAAAACGATACACAACAAGTCTGGGCATCAAGGCCCCAAATACAACCATAATCCAAATTACAAAACAAATTCTCACAAATATTACATAAATGTAAAACAGGTAGTCAAGCCAGAGCCATCTAGACCTCGACCCCTTCCCGTAACTTGACCTACTGTGAGGCCCCTGCCTAGGTCCTGCAATGTAAAAACAACAATCGAGAGGCTGAGCTATGCGAGCTCAGTGAATTGTGAACACTACTGCCAGGTATTCGCATACCTGTCCCATACATCCAAATCTCAAACTAAAACAAGATACTAGCATGTATGCAATTCAAAACATAGGAATCTGTATGTTATCTTGATTTGAGTTAACATGCCAATGTACTCGGAATCGGAAAAACCCGCGTAAACACATATGCTGATCACAATCTTACTTTGCATGATACATGCACTAAATAGATATGCCACACCTCCTGAAACACAAGTCTGCAACCCTAGGTTTGATTTCCCCGGAAGAAACAACTATCCTAGGGAGTAGAGCACCAATCCTCGATGATCAGGAGTATGTCTCACCGTGCCTGAATCGTCATGCAAAATGCACCTCGCACTGATATGGGCTTCTCGGAGTCGGGATGAAAGTTCATGCTAAAACAGTTGAAAGTATGAATTTTTAGAAAACCATTTGAAAACCTCTCCATCCCTAACCCACTATCAATGCTCCTAATTCTATCCTCGCTGAATCTTCCGGCCTGTCTAGCTAGGGTGCAACTTATCTTACTAACTCTTCATTCTACCAGTTTAAGGTATTCCTTTATAGGGAATATTCTAGTTCATCTTCTTAATCAGTGCAAACTTGAAGGCCAAAATACTAAAAGAGAAATGGAAACCATCGGCAACCACAATTCAATTCAAAACTCGTATAAATAACGAGAAAATCAAAATGCGTTGAAATTCTTGAACAAAGCATGATGTGCAGAAAGTCCACTCACCTGTGTCCTTGCAAGTTCTTAGGAATCGCTGGGTCCTTCAGCGGCTTCCGTTGGACCTTTTCCCTTTCCTAAAATCAATGAGAGTACTAAATAACCACCAACTCCATATTTATAGTTTTAAGAATACAGAGTTTGAAAGATATGATTCCGTATTCTTAACTTAAACTTCTAATTATTTCAAGGTAGTTTATAAGAGACATTGAACTCTTAAGGACGTGTTTTCATACTTAATGAGTATACATGCCCTTAAGCCCCTATATTACCCTTAGGCATGTTTAGTTAATCGTCATTAATTACACATACGCATATTTATCATGGAGGTTAAACATATCTAAGTGAGTTAACACGATCATTCATAAGCATTAATACATTAGGATTTCCATGAAAATTCGGCGGCACCTCCCCTATTTAGAGGGCCCCGAACATTATACAAGCAAGCACATACAACATATTTCAACTAAATCATACTTTTGTAACTCCATTCAAGCTTCTAATCTTTTAAATCTTCCCTTAATACCTCTCTACTCCCAACCCAATTCACATTTAAACATCAAGAGACATTCAAAGTCATTAGTCCTCTTCCACTTAATTTCAGTCCAAATTCCTGAAATCATGATGAGATTTCCCCCAAATTTCCAAGTTCATAAGAGGAAGAAGAAACCTTGTCGGAGTGACGAAGAGGCTAGGGCAACGATATTGCTCAAAGGGGTAGTCGGGGCTGATTTGTGGCTTCAGGCCGGCGGTTAAACGGAGTGGCGGCGAGCGGCGGCGTGTAGTGGTTTGGTCGGGTCGCCGGGCGGCGCTGGCCAGCCACGCTGAGGTGAGGCGGCGGTCGAGGCGCCATGTCGCTACAGGGAGCCAAGGCAAATGGGAGGCGCCATAGTGGACCGGCCGGGTGGTGGTCGGCCGATTCGTCGAGGTCCTGACCGTGTGTGGCGCATAGGCAAGCAAGCGCGGGTTAGGGAGAGAGGAGAGAAAAACGAGAGAGAGAGAGAGAGAGAGAGAAGAGGGAGATGGCTCAATGGATTCTCTCCATCCTTCTTATTTCCCAACTTAACCCTAAGTCCTTCCTATATATTATCATACATGACTACATGATGATAGCTTTCATTATTTGTCCACCATGATAGTCATTACATCCAATCTTTTGATTTAATTAATTCATCACCCCAATAATGTCATATGGGTCCAATATTATATATTACCATTGTCATATGGCTCCAATGACCTCTTTAATCAACCTTATCTCCTTCCAATATTATCATCAATAAATTTTACTATTCAAACATTAAATTGTCACATGGCTCCAATATTGTATATTATCATTGTCACATGGCTCCAATGACCACTTTGATCAACCCTATTTCCTTCCATTATTTAACTACCTTCCATATAAAATAATATAATTAATGAAGTCCCTGTAGCATCACATGTTTTAGTGTAGCTTCACACGTCCCAACTCAATTATTCACCCATCTGCCTGTCTTGACCCAGACCCACAAATTCCTGGTCAATGATCTCGATCATCCGCGATTATGCTTGTACCCTCACGCAGATTACGCCTCTTGTCGGACCAGGATCCATGATTCGGCTTTTGACTCGCCCGATCTACTTTATCGGAACTCTAACGTTCGTGTGTTTCCCTTAATTAGTCTTAGTTAATTTACACCTGATAATTTATGTACTTATTAATCCGGCTTCCTCTATTATCCACTTCCAACTATTTCGAACCGGAGTGGCCCGACCCAATAATCGTGAAGTTGGATTTCTAGCCCCCCCCTAAATTTCCGATTCTCTCTAATAGAAGTTTTAAACCCTCAAATAATTATAAACTTTCTAATCCATCTCATTATTTATTAGAGAATTAACCAAAAGATAACTCAGAATTTTCGGGGCGTTACAATTCTCCCACCCTTAAGAAATTTCGTCCCCGAAATTCTATACATAGACCTCTAAAATAAGTGAGGGTATTGCACCCTCATCATGTCTTCTCTTTCCCAAGTAGCTTCCTCCACTTGGTGGTGACTCCAAAGGACCTTCACTAGAGGAATTGTCTTGTTCCGCAATACTTGCTCCTTCCAATCAAGAATTTGTACCGGTCCTTCTTCATATGTCAAGTTCGGAGCTAACTCAACAGTCGGCCCCGACAAAATTTGATGTTGATCTCCTAGGTATTTCCGTAGGACCGATATGTGGAATACGTTATGGATCCTTGACAGCTCCTCCGGTAAAGCTAATCGGTAGGCCACAGTACCTATTCTATCCACAATCTCATAAGGCCCGATATATCGTGGACTCAGTTTTCCACGTTTGTGAAATCTCATCACGCCCTTCCAAGGGGACACTTTCAGGAAGACCCAATCCCCTACTGCAAACTCAAGAAATCGGCGACGGTTATTAGCATAACCCCGTTGCCTATCTTGGGCTTTAATCAATCGCTCTCGGATGAGCTTCACCTTCTCCGCAGTCTGTTGTACCAGCTCAGGGCCCAGCATTTTTCGCTCACCTTCTACATCCCAACATAGTGGAGTTCTACATCTCCTGCCATATAATGCTTCAAAAGGTGGCATGCCGAGGCTACTCTGGTAGCTGTTATTGTAGGCAAACTCGAGCAACCCCAGATTCTCGTCCCAACTTCCTGGGAGTTCCATAACGCAAGCCCGAAGCAGATCTTCAAGTATTTGAATCGCTCTTTCCGATTGTCCATCCGTCTCCGGGTGGTACGCGGTACCTAGGTTCAACTTTGTCCCCAATGCTGTATGCAGGCTTTCCCAGAAATGGGAACTGAACCTCGGATCCCTGTCCGATATGATGGACACAGGCACCCCATGTAATCGTACTATCTGGTCCACATACAGCCGTGCCAGTCGGGCTAGGGAATACGTCGTCTTGATTGGAATGAAGTGAGCTGACTTAGTCAATCTATCAATAATAACCCAAATGGCGTCTTTACCTTGACTGGTCCGAGGTAGGCCGGTCACAAAATCCATCGCTATCTTCTCCCACTTCCATTCCGGAATATCTAAGGGTACCAGTAACCCTGACGGCTTCTTGTGTTCTGCTTTGATCTGCTGGCAGATCATACATCTAGCCACGTATTCCGCTATGTCCTTCTTCATTCTTCTCCAGACGTAGTTCTCCTTGATGTTCCGATACATCTTGGTACTCCCTGGATGCATTGCATACGCAGAGTTATGAGCTTCCTCCATGATCTGTAACTTGAGAGCTGTCTCGTTGCGTGGTACATATATCCGCGTACCCACCATCAGTGCTCCGTCCGGCGATAAAGAATAGTTACACTGGCCACGTTTCTTTCCCAGTATCCGTTTCCCTGCTCGTATCAATCCAGCTAGTTTCATTAGCTTGAGATCTTGTAGTTGGGCCTCTCTAATCTGCGCTATCAGCGTCGGGCGGAGATGGAAGCTCGCAAGCAGCACCCCTAGTTCATCCACTGAGAATTGCACTCCAGTGGATCTCAGATCATATAGTTGGGTAATGTTGGTAGTTCCTATGCGCGCCATTGTCTTTTCTCTCGCTTCAGCGCATACGACCACCACATTTGCCTTCCCGGGGTGGTACTCAAAAGTGCAATCGTAATCCTTCAGCAGTTCCATCCATCTTCGTTGCCGCATATTTAGCTCCCTTTGACTCATCAAATATTTTAGGCTTTTGTGGTCGGTAAAGATTTTACAGGCTTCACCATAAAGGTAGTGTCGCCATATCTTCAAGGCAAACACCACAGCCGCCAACTCCAAATCGTGTACTGGATAATTAGCTTCATGAGTTTTGAGTTGTCTAGATGCATAAGCAACAACTCTGCCTTGCTGCATCAAGACGCAACCCAGCCCTCGATACGACGCATCACTATACACCTCGAATCCTATCCCAACCGTAGGTAGGGTGAGGATCGGAGCAGACACCAACCGGTCCTTCAGCTCTTGAAAACTTTGTTCGCAATCCTCAGTCCATACGAAACGTGCATCCTTCCTCAGCAACTTCGTCATTGGTTGAGCGATCGCAGAAAATCCTTCCACAAACCGCCTGTAGTAACCGGCTAACCCCAGGAAGCTCCTAATTTCCTTGACTGTGGTTGGGGCTTGCCAGTTCACTACTGCTTCTATCTTCTCAGGGTCCACGCAGATTCTCACGTGAGGCGCCGGCGTGCCCTAAGAAGTTGGTCTGTTCTAGCCAAAACCCACATTTGCTGAGTTCGGCATACAGCTGCTGCTCCCTCAACGTTTGTAGTACTATTCTCAGGTGACTGATGTGTTCCTCCACGCTCCGAGAAGATACTAAAATATCGTCAATAAATACTACTACGAACTGATCCAAGTAAGGTGCGAACACCCTGTTCATCATCTCCATGAATGCTGCTGGGCCGTTCGTCAGCCCAAATGGCATTACTAAGAATTCGAAATGCCCGTATCGAGACCGGAATGCCGTTTTCTGTACATCCTCGTCTCGTACCCGCAATTGGTGATAGACCGACCTCAGATCGATTTTGGAGAAGACACAGGCTCCCCTCAGCTGATCGAACAGGTCATCAATGCGCGGCAATGGGTACTGGTTCCGAATGGTGGCCTTATTAAGTAGTCGGTAGTCGATACACATCCTCAAGGAGCAATCCTTCTTTTGACAAACACAACAGGTGAACCCCATGGAGAGACACTGGGCCTGATGAAACCCTTCTCCAGCAGCTCACCGAGCTGAGTCTTCAACTCCTTCAACTCCTTTGGGGCCATCCTGTATGTTGGTCTGGATATCGGAGTGGTTCACGGATGTAACTCAATAGAAAACTCCACTCCTCTATGTGGGGTAACCCGGGTAGCTCACAGGAAACACATCGTGGTACTCGCGACACCACGAGTATATCCTGTACATCTATCTCGGCGGCCGACTTCACTCATGGTCGCGGTGGAGGCTTCTTACATCTCACTGCCTCCCGTAAAAGAGAATCTACGCTTCCCCCAAAAACCGCACCATCTTCAGAAAATAATCGACTTGAGCATGATGGGCCGATAATAAATCCATACCTAGGATTGCATCAAACTCCAGGATCTTCATCGGTATTAGATCCGCTATAAGTTCCTGATCGTCTATCCTTACACTACAACCCTCATAAACTATTTTAACAATTATAGAGCTGCCTATGGGGGATGCTACACAAATGGGTTCTACTAAACTAGTAGCATATACATCCTCAGGCACAGGGAACGAAGTAGCATTGTAGGAATACGTAGAACTAGGATCAATCACGATACAAGCATCAGTGTTAAAGATCTGTATTGTACCTGCAATGACATCCGGGATGTTCATGACTTCTTTGTTAGCGTCAATGCAAATGCTCAAGGCTATGGCGAGATGGAGGCCCACGGCCTCCTCCCCCATATTTGCCTCCTGTAGACTTGCCCCGATTACTTCCAGTGCTACCCACAACCGAACGCCCCTGTGGCTGATACGCGCTCTGGCCTCCTGAAAAAGTCTGTGGAGATGTCTCGTTCCCTTGGATTAAAAGTGGGCACTCCCTCTTGAAATGCCCTGGTTGTTGACAATGATAACAAATTCCGGACCCGGCACCCATCATGCACTCTCCAGAATGGTACCGATTACAGGTAGGGCATGGTGGCTTCCTCTGCCTGTTTCCACCTGTAGAAGACCCACCACTGCTACTGCTGTTACTTTTCTTACTGGGCCTTGAACTTTATCCTGACTGGGAGTTAGGGTTGCCTCTCTTGTTTTACTTCTCTTGTCTCTGTTTACTTGAGCAAAGCCTCTCTCCACCGCCATTGCAGAGTTAACAACACCTCCAAAATCTTCAAACCCATGTGACATTACATTGATCTTAATCTCATCACGAAGTCCTTCTTTGAACTTCCGACATTTATTATATTCATCCTTTACCATTTCAGGTGCATATCGGCTTAAGGTATTGAACTTAGTTACATACTCAGCCACCGTGGAACCACCTTGCTTCAGATATATGAATTCCACTCTCTTCGCATCCCGATGGGCTCGGGGTGAGTACTCCCGGTTGAAGGCCTTCTTGAAGTCCGCCCAAGTCCAAACCCCCGATCTCGGAGAACATTCCCGAACCGTTTCCCACCAGGCCAGAGCCTCCGGGCCCAATAATAGAGTCACCGTAATGATCTTTTCTTCCTCTGGAACCCTCATCGCCTCGAACACGTATTCGAGATATCGAATCCAAGCTTCCGCTTCTGTAGGTTCTTGCGTGCTGACGAAATGGGAAACTCCCATCTGTCGTGCCCGGGTCACGTAATCAGTGTCTCTGTTCCTCGGTTGTGGAGGTGGTTGCGGTTGCGGGGTGTAGTTCGGGAAGGCCGCAAATGACTGCGCCATCTGCTCAAAAAATTGTTGCATCCCCGGAAATTGCGGCATACCCGGGTTTTGTCCCGGGCCATTATGTGCATGTGATGCATCGCCATATTCCTCTGGCCCAGGAGCCTCCACGTGGGGTTCATCCTCGGGTTCCTCACGCGGTACTCGCGGTGGTCTTCCACGTCTCTTCGGCGGCATACTGCAACATTCATAGAGAGTTAGTTCTAGTGACATAATTTCCCTAAACAAAATAACACTCAGTTCATTTTGTCTATGGACCAACTCCCACCCTAAGGCCCTGACTATCTCTAGGACACTAACGCCAGGAGCAAACCGCTCTGATACCACTAAATGTAACACCCCATTTCTTATGAAAGGCCAGTGTCACACCAGCTGGGTCGGGCGTGCCTTTAACCCATAAGCTGTGGAATCTAGGTTCATAATATAAGGAAAATGCTCTCAGACATAGTCATAATCATAGCATAGCCTGCTCCCTATTGGGAGTCCAGACATGACCAAGGTCATGTCATAAAACGATACACAACAAGTCTGGGCATCAAGGCCCCAAATACAACCATAATCCAAATTACAAAACAAATTCTCACAAATATTACATAAATGTAAAACAGGTAGTCAAGCCAGAGCCATCTAGACCTCGACCCCTTCCCGTAACTTGACCTACTGTGAGGCCCCTGCCTAGGTCCTGCAATGTAAAAACAACAATCGAGAGGCTGAGCTATGCGAGCTCAGTGAATTGTGAACACTACAGACAGGTATTCGCATACCTGTCCCATACATCCAAATCTCAAACTAAAACAAGATACTAGGATGTATGCAATTCAAAACATGGGAATCTGTATGTTATCTTGATTTGAGTTAACATGCCAATGTACTCGGAATCGGAAAAACCCGCGTAAACACATATGCTGATCACAATCTTACTTTGCATGATACATGCACTAAATAGATATGCAACACCTCCTGAAACACAAGTCTGCAACCCTAGGTTTGATTTCCCCGGAAGAAACAACTATCCTAGGGCGTAGAGCACCCATCCTCGACGATCAGGGGTATGTCTCACCGTGCCTGAATCGTCATGCAAAATGCACCTCGCACTGATATGGGCTTCTCGGAGTCGGGATGAAAGTTCATGCTAAAACAGTTGAAAGTATGAATTTTTAGAAAACCATTTGAAAACCTCTCCATCCCTAACCCACTATCAATGCTCCTAATTCTATCCTCGCTGAATCTTCCGGCCTGTCTAGCTAGGGTGCAACTTATCTTACTAACTCTTCATTCTACCAGTTTAAGGTATTCCTTTATAGGGAATATTCTAGTTCACCATCTTAATCAGTGCAAACTTGAAGGCCAAAATACTAAAAAGAGAAATGGAAACCATCTAAGAACCACAATTCAATTCAAAACTTCGTGATAAATCACGAGAAAATCAAAATGCGTTGAAATTCTTGAACAAAGCATGATGTGCAGAAAGTCCACTCACCTGTGTCCTTGCAAGTTCTTAGGAATCGCTGGGTCCTTCGGCGGCTTCCGTTGGACCTTTTCCCTTCCCTAAAATCAATGAGAGTACTAAATAAACACCAAGTCCATATTTATAGTTTTAAGAATACAGAGTTTGAAAGATATGATTCCGTATTCTTAACTTAAACTTCTAACTATTTCAAGGTAGTTTATAAGAGACATTGAACTCTTAAGGATGTGTTTTCATACTTAATGAGTATACATGCCCTTAAGCCCCTATATTACCCTTAGGCATGTTTAGTTAATCGTCATTAATTACACATACGCATATTTATCATGGAGGTTAAACATATCTAAGTGAGTTAACACGATCATTCATAAGCATTAATACATTAGGATTTCCATGAAAATTCGGCGGCACCTCCCCTATTTAGAGGGCCCCGAACATTATACAAGCAAGCACATACAACATATTTCAACTAAATCATACTTTTGTAACTCCATTCAAGCTTCTAATCTTTTAAATCTTCCCTTAATACCTCTCTACTCCAAACCCAATTCACATTTAAACATCAAGGGACATTCAAAGTCATTAGTCCTCTTCCACTTAATTTCAGTCCAAATTCCTGAAATCATGATGAGATTTCCCCCAAATTACCAAGTTCATAAGAGGAAGAAGAAACCTTTTCGGAGTGACGAAGAGGCTAGGGCAACGATATTGCTCAAAGGGGTAGTCGGGGCTGATTTGTGGCTTCAGGCCGGTGGTTAAACGGAGTGGCGGCGAGCGGCGGCGTGTAGTGGTCGGTCGGGGTCGCCGGCGTGGCGCCGCGCGCCGTGAGGCGGCGGCTGAGGCGCGCTGATGGCTGAGGGAGCGGGCGGCGGCCAGCGTGGCGATGGACCGGCCGGCAGTGGTGGTCGGCCGATTTCGTCGAGGTCTGACCGGCGGTAGGCGCAGGTAGGCTGCAGGCGCGGGTTAGGGAGAGAGGAGAGAAAAACGAGAGAGAGAGAGAGAGAGAAGAGGGAGATGGCTCAATGGATTCTCTCCATCCTTCTTATTTCCCAACTTAACCTTAAGTCCTTCCTATATATTATCATACATGACTACATGATGATAGCTTTCATTATTTGTCCACCATGATAGTCATTACATCCAATCTTTTGATTTAATTAATTCATCACCCCAATAATGTCATATGGGTCCAATATTATATATTACCATTGTCATATGGCTCCAATGACCTCTTTAATCAACCTTATCTCCTTCCAATATTATCATCAATAAATTTTACTATTCAAACATTAAATTGTCACATGGCTCCAATATTGTATATTATCATTGTCACATGGCTCCAAATTCCACTCACTTTGATCAACCCTATTTCCTTCCATTATTTAACTACCTTCCATATAAAATAATATAATTAATGAAGTCCCTGTAGCATCACATGTTTTAGTGTAGCTTCACACGTCCCAACTCAATTATTCACCCATCTGCCTGTCTTGACCCAGACCCACAAATTCCGGGTCAATGATCTCAGTCATCACGCGGTTATGCTTGTACCCTCAGATTACGCCTCTTGTCAGACCAGATCCGCGATTATCGGCTTTTGACTCGCCCGAACTACTTTATCGGAACTCTAACGTTCGTGTGTTTCCCTTAATTAGTCTTAGTTAATTTACACCTGATAATTTATGTACTTATTAATCCGGCTTCCTCTATTATCCACTTCCAACTATTTCGAACCGGAGTGGCCCGACCCAATAATCGTGAAGTTGGATTTCTAGCCCCCCCCTAAATTTCCGATTCTCTCTAATAGAAGTTTTAAACCCTCAAATAATTATAAACTTTCTAATCCATCTCATTATTTATTAGAGAATTAACCAAAAGATAACTCAGAATTTTCGGGGCGTTACAATTCTCCCACCCTTAAGAAATTTCGTCCCCGAAATTCTGTACATAGACCTCTAAAATAAGTGAGGGTATTGCACCCTCATCATGTCTTCTCTTTCCCAAGTAGCTTCCTCCACTTGGTGGTGACTCCAAAGGACCTTCACTAGAGGAATTGTCTTGTTCCGCAATACTTGCTCCTTCCAATCAAGAATTTGTACCGGTCCTTCTTCATATGTCAAGTTCGGAGCTAACTCAACCGTCGGCCCCGACAAAATTTGATGTTGATCTCCTAGGTATTTCCGTAGGACCGATATATGGAATACGTTATGGATCCTCGACAGCTCCTCCGGTAAAGCTAATCGGTAGGCCACAGTACCTATTCTATCCACAATCTCATAAGGCCCGATATATCGTGGACTCAGTTTTCCACGTTGGTGAAATCTCATCACGCCCTTCCAAGGGGACACTTTCAGGAAGACCCAATCCCCTACTGCAAACTCAAGAAATCGGCGACGGTTATTAGCATAACCCCGTTGCCTATCTTGGGCTTTAATCAATCGCTCTCGGATGAGCTTCACCTTCTCCGCAGTCTGTTGTACCAGCTCAGGGCCCAGCATTTTTCGCTCACCTTCTACATCCCAACATAGTGGAGTTCTACATCTCCTGCCATATAATGCTTCAAAAGGTGGCATGCCGAGGCTACTCTGGTAGCTGTTATTGTAGGCAAACTCGAGCAACCCCAGATTCTCGTCCCAACTTCCTGGGAGTTCCATAACGCAAGCCCGAAGCAGATCTTCAAGTATTTGAATCCCTCTTTCCGATTGTCCATCCGTCTCCGGGTGGTACACCGTACCTAGGTTCAACTTTGTCCCCAATCTTTGTATGCACGGGCTTTCCCGAAATGGGAGGCCCAACCTCGGATCCCTGTCCGATATGATGGACACAGGCACCCCATGTAATCGTACTATCTGGTCCACATACAGCCGTGCCAGTCGGGCTAGGGAATACGTCGTCTTGATTGGAATGAAGTGAGCTGACTTAGTCAATCTATCAATAATAACCCAAATGGCGTCTTTACCTTGACTGGTCCGAGGTAGGCCGGTCACAAAATCCATCGCTATCTTCTCCCACTTCCATTCCGGAATATCTAAGGGTACCAGTAACCCTGACGGCTTCTTGTGTTCTGCTTTGATCTGCTGGCAGATCATACATCTAGCCACGTATTCCGCTATGTCCTTCTTCATTCTTCTCCAGACGTAGTTCTCCTTGATGTTCCGATACATCTTGGTACTCCCTGGATGCATTGCATACGCAGAGTTATGAGCTTCCTCCATGATCCGTGCAGCGTAGCTTGAGAGTCGCTCGTTGCGTGGTACATATATCCGCGTACCCACCATCAATGCTCCGTCCGGCGATAAAGAATAGTTACACTGGCCACGTTTCTTTCCCAGTATCCGTTTCCCTGCTCGTATCAATCCAGCTAGTTTCATTAGCTTGAGATCTTGTAGTTGGGCCTCTCTAATCTGCTTATCAGCGTCGGGCGGAGATGGAAGCTTCATAAGCAAAGACTTCTAGTTCATCCACTGAGAATTGCACTCCAGTGGATCTCAGATCATATAGTTGGGTAATGTTGGTAGTTCCTATGCGCGCCATTGTCTTTCTGCTCAACGCATCTGCCACCACATTTGCCTTCCCGGGGTGGTACTCAAAAGTGCAATCGTAATCCTTCAGCAGTTCCATCCATCTTCGTTGTCGCATATTTAGCTCCCTTTGGCTCATCAAATATTTTAGGCTTTTGTGGTCGGTAAAGATTTTACAGGCTTCACCATAAAGGTAGTGTCGCCATATCTTCAAGGCAAACACCACGGCCGCCAACTCCAAATCGTGTACTGGATAATTAGCTTCATGAGTTTTGAGTTGTCTAGATGCATAAGCAACAACTCTGCCTTGTTGCATCAAGACGCAACCCAGCCCTCGATACGACGCATCACTATACACCTCGAATCCTATCCCGGCCGTAGGTAGGGTGAGGATCGGAGCAGACACCAACCGGTCCTTCAGCTCTTGAAAACTTTGTTCGCAATCCTCAGTCCATACGAAACGTGCATCCTTCCTCAGCAACTTCGTCATTGGTTGAGCGATCGCAGAAAATCCTTCCACAAACCGCCTGTAGTAACCGGCTAACCCCAGGAAGCTCCTAATTTCCTTGACTGTGGTTGGGGCTTGCCAGTTCACTACTGCTTCTATCTTCTCAGGGTCCACGCAGATTCCTGCCGCTGAGGCGACGTGCCCTAAGAAGTTGGTCTGTTCTAGCCAAAACCCACATTTCTTTGAGTTCGCATACATTTCTTTGCTCCCTCAACGCGTTTGTAGTACTATTCTCGGTGGTGATGTGTTCCTCCACGCCCAGAAGATACTAAAATATCGTCAATAAATACTACTACTAACCCATCCAAGTAAGGTGCGAACACCACGCTCATCATCTCCATGAATCTTTCTTTGGGCCGTTAAATTGACCCAAAATGGCATTACTAAGAATTGAAATGCCCGTGTACGAGACCGGAATGCCGTTTTCTGTACATCCTCGTCTCGTACCCGCAATTGGTGATAGACCGACCTCAGATCGATTTTGGAGAAGACACAGGCTCCCCTCAGCTGATCGAACAGGTCATCAATGCGCGGCAATGGAGATGCGGTTCGAATGGTGGCCTTATTAAGTAGTCGGTAGTCGATACACATCCTCAAGGAGCAATCCTTCTTTTGACAAACACAACAGGTGAACCCCATGGAGAGACACTGGGCCTGATGAAACCCTTCTCCAGCAGCTCACCGAGCTGAGTCTTCAACTCCTTCAACTCCTTTGGGGCCATCCTGTATGTTGGTCTGGATATCGGAGTGGTTCCTGGATGTAACTCAATAGAAAACTCCACTCCTCTATGTGGGGGTAACCCGGGTAGCTCCTGAAACACATCAGGGTACTCGCACACCACGAGTATATCCCGTACATCTATCTCGGCGGCTTCGACTTCACTCATGGTCGCCAGGTAGGCTTCTTCTGTCTCAGCTCGTCTCCCGTAAAAGAGAATCTCTGCCTCCCCCGGGCGCTGAAACCGCACCATCTTCAGAAAATAATCGACTTGAGCATGATGGGCCGATAATAAATCCATACCTAGGATTGCATCAAACTCCAGGATCTTCATCGGTATTAGATCCGCTATAAGTTCCTGATCGTCTATCCTTACACTACAACCCTCATAAACTATTTTAACAATCATAGAGCTGCCTATGGGGGATGCTACACAAATGGGTTCTACTAAACTAGTAGCATATACATCCTCAGGCATAGGGAACGAAGTAGCATTGTAGGAATACGTAGAACTAGGATCAATCACGATACAAGCATCAGTGTTAAAGATCTGTATTGTACCTGCAATGACATCCGGGATGTTCACTGTTCATTTATTGCGTCAATGCAAATGCAAGCTTATGGCGAGATGGAGGCCCACGGCCTCCTCCCCCATATTTGCCTCCTGTAGACTTGCCCCGATTACTTCCAGTGCTACCCACAGCGGCAGCCTGGGCGTATGCGCTTCTGGCCTCACGAAAAGTCTGTGGAGATGTCTCGTTCCCTTGGATTAAAAGTGGGCACTCCCTCTTGAAATGCCCTGGTTGTTGACAATGATAACAAATTCCGGACCCGGCACCCATCATGCACTCTCCAGAATGGTACCGATTACAGGTAGGGCATGGTGGCTTCCTCTGTCTGTTCCCACCTGTAGAAGACCCACCACTGCTACTGCTGTTACTTTTCTTACTGGGCCTTGAACTTTCTCCTGTCTGGGAGTTAGGGTTGCCTCTCTTGTTCCACTTCTCTTGTCTTTGTTTCTGCCCGAGCAAGCCTCTCTCCACCGCCATTGCAGAGTTAACAACACCTCCAAAATCTTCAAACCCATGTGACATTACATTGATCTTAATCTCATCACGAAGTCCTTCTTTGAACTTCCGACATTTATTATATTCATCCTTTACCATTTCAGGTGCATATCGGCTTAAGGTATTGAACTTAGTTACATACTCAGCCACCGTGGAACCACCTTGCTTCAGATATATGAATTCCACTCTTCATCCCGATGGGCTCGGGGTGAGTACTCCCGGTTGAAGGCCTTCTTGAAGTCCGCCCAAGTCCAAACCCCCGATCTCGGAGAACATTCCCGAACCGTTTCCCACTGTGCCGAGCCTCCGCCCAATAATAGAGTCACCGTAATGATCTTTTCTTCCTCTGGAACCCTCATCGCCTCGAACATGTATTCGAGATATCGAATCCAAGCTTCCGCTTCTGTAGGTTCTTGCGTCTTTGTGAAATGGGAAACTCCCATCCATGCCGTGCGAGATCCGCGTGTCGATTCTCTGTTCCTCGGTTGTGGAGGTGGTTGCGGTTGCGGGGTGTAGTTCAGGAAGGCCGCAAATGACTGCGCCATCTGCTCAAAAAATTGTTGCATCCCCGGAAATTGCGGCATACCCGGGTTTTGTCCCGGGCCATGATGTGCATGTGATGCATCGCCATACTCCTCTGGCCCAGGAGCCTCCACGTGGGGTTCCTCCTCGGGTTCCTCACGCGGTACTCGCGGTGGTCTTCCACGTCTCTTCGGCGGCATACTGCAACATTCATAGAGAGTTAGTTCTAGTGACATAATTTCCCTAAACAAAATAACACTCAGTTCATTTTGTCTATGGACCGACTCCCACCCTAAGGCCCTGACTATCTCTAGGACACTAACGCCAGGAGCAAACTGTCTCTGATACCACTAAATGTAACACCCCCTTTCCAGTGGAAGGCCGGTGTCACACCAACTGGGTCGGGCGTGCCTTTAACCCATAAGCTGTGGAATCTAGATTCATAATATAAGGAAAATGCTCTCAGACATAGTCATAATCATAGCATAGCCTGCTCTCTATTGGAAGTCCAGACATGACCAAGGTCATGTCGTAAAACGATACACAACAAGTCTGGGCATCAAGGCCCCAAATACAACCATAATCCAAATTACAAAACAAATTCTCACAAATATTACATAAATGTAAAACAGGTAGTCAAGCCAGAGCCATCTAGACCTCGACCCCTTCCCGTAACTTGACCTACTGTGAGGCCCCTGCCTAGGTCCTGCAATGTAAAAACAACAATCGAGAGGCTGAGCTATGCGAGCTCAGTGAATTGTGAACACTACAGACAGGTATTCGCATACCTGTCCCATACATCCAAATCTCAAACTAAAACAAGATACTAGGATGTATGCAATTCAAAACATGGGAATCTGTATGTTATCTTGATTTGAGTTAACATGCCAATGTACTCGGAATCGGAAAAACCCGCGTAAACACATATGCTGATCACAATCTTACTTTGCATGATACATGCACTAAATAGATATGCCACACCTCCTGAAACACAAGTCTGCAACCCTAGGTTTGATTTCCCCGCAAGAAACAACTATCCTAGGGCGTAGAGCACCCATCCTCGACGATCAGGGGTATGTCTCACCGTGTCTGAATCGTCATGCAAAATGCACCTCGCACTGATATGGGCTTCTTGGAGTCGGGATGAAAGTTCATGCTAAAACAGTTGAAAGTATGAATTTTTAGAAAACCATTAGAAAACCTCTCCATCCCTAACCCACTATCAATGCTCCTAATTCTATCCTCGCTGAATCTTCCGGCCTGTCTAGCTAGGGTGCAACTTATCTTACTAACTCTTCATTCTACCAGTTTAAGGTATTCCTTTATAGGGAATATTCTAGTTCACCATCTTAATCAGTGCAAACTTGAAGGCCAAAATACTAAAAGAGAAATGGAAACCATCGGCAACCACAATTCAATTCAAAACTCGTATAAATCACGAGAAAATCAAAATGCGTTGAAATTCTTGAACAAAGCATGATGTGCAGAAAGTCCACTCACCTGTGTCCTTGCAAGTTCTTAGGAATCGCTGGGTCCTTCGGCGGCTTCCGTTGGACCTTTTCCCTTCCCTAAAATCAATGAGAGTACTAAATAAACACCAAGTCCATATTTATAGTTTTAAGAATACAGAGTTTGAAAGATATGATTCCGTATTCTTAACTTAAACTTCTAACTATTTCAAGGTAGTTTATAAGAGACATTGAACTCTTAAGGATGTGTTTTCATACTTAATGAGTATACATGCCCTTAAGCCCCTATATTACCCTTAGGCATGTTTAGTTAATCGTCATTAATTACACATACGCATATTTATCATGGAGGTTAAACATATCTAAGTGAGTTAACACGATCATTCATAAGCATTAATACATTAGGATTTCCATGAAAATTCGGCGGCACCTCCCCTATTTAGAGGGCCCCGAAAATTATACAAGCAAGCACATACAACATATTTCAACTAAATCATACTTTTGTAACTCCATTCAAGCTTCTAATCTTTTAAATCTTCCCTTAATACCTCTCTACTCCAAACCCAATTCACATTTAAACATCAAGAGACATTCAAAGTCATTAGTCCTCTTCCACTTAATTTCAGTCCAAATTCCTGAAATCATGATGAGATTTCCCCCAAATTACCAAGTTCATAAGAGGAAGAAGAAACCTTTTCGGAGTGACGAAGAGGCTAGGGCAACGATATTGCTCAAAGGGGTGAGTCGGGGCTGATTTGTGGCTTCAGGCCGGTGGTTAAAGCAGGGCGGCAGTGGCGGCGTGTAGTGGTCGGTCGGGTCGCCCGGCGTCGGTGGCCTTACCTTGAGGGTGAGGCCGGTGGAGGGCGAGGCTGCTGTCGGCGTGAGGGAGCCAAGCAGCTGGCCTAGCGTGGACCGACGGCGGTGGTCGGCCGATTTCGTCGAGGTCCTGCCGTGTAGGCGCAGTAAGTGCTGCCGGTTAGGGAGAGAGGAGAGAAAAACGAGAGAGAGAGAGAGAGAGAAGAGGGAGATGGCTCAATGGATTCTCTCCATCCTTCTTATTTCCCAACTTAACCTTAAGTCCTTCCTATATATTATCATACATGACTACATGATGATAGCTTTCATTATTTGTCCACCATGATAGTCATTACATCCAATCTTTTGATTTAATTAATTCATCACCCCAATAATGTCATATGGGTCCAATATTATATATTACCATTGTCACATGGCTCCAATGACCTCTTTAATCAACCTTATCTCCTTCCAATATTATCATCAATAATTTTACTATTCAAACATTAAATTGTCACATGGCTCCAATATTGTATATTATCATTGTCACATGGCTCCAATGACCACTTTGATCAACCCTATTTCCTTCCATTATTTAACTACCTTCCATATAAAATAATATAATTAATGAAGTCCACAGCATCACATGTTTTAGTGTAGCTTCACACGTCCCAACTCAATTATTCACCCATCACACTTTGTCTTGACCCGGACCCACAAATTCACGGTCAATGATCTCGGTCATCACGCGATTATCTTTGTACCCTCAGATTACGCCTCTTGTCAGACCAGATCCGCGATTATCAGCTTTTGACTCGCCCGAACTACTTTATCGGAACTCTAACGTTCGTGTGTTTCCCTTAATTAGTCTTAGTTAATTTACAGCTGATAATTTATGTACTTATTAATCCGGCTTCCTCTATTATCCACTTCCAACTATTTCGAACCGGAGTGGCCCGACCAAATAATCGTGAAGTTGGATTTCTAGCCCCCCCTAAATTTCCGATTCTCTCTAATAGAAGTTTTAAACCCTCAAATAATTATAAACTTTCTAATCCATCTCATTATTTATTAGAGAATTAACCAAAAGGTAACTCAGAATTTTCGGGGCGTTACATTGTGTATATGGTGATAAGGCACCTGTGTTTGTTAGTTCCATGTGCAAATATCGCTATCGTTATGGTGCTTTAGTATATAGTGAATTCATCTCAAGAATGTTGACCATATATATGTATTATTTGGGTTTGGCCAAGTGGCAGGGCCAGATAAATGGGTCTGGTTGAGTTAGGTTGCATTAATAATTAATTCCAACCAACTTGGAGTAAGTTTAATCTGATTAATTTAGTTTAATCAAGTTTGGTTGATCAAGAAGAAAGTTGAGTTTGGTTAATGGGCCGGGCCCATTTAGTTTGTCATGTATCATAGATGTAGCACATATAAAACATGTGTATATTTATTTAGATTGGGGTTGTTGTTGTCAGCTATTGACGAGGAGCATGGAGCGTCAGTCGGAACTGAGCCTTGGTGTATTGATTGGATTGCGTTTAGAGGTAAGTTACTCTTGCCTCGCTCCTATCCATTACTTGGGTTTCTTGTGTTGTTGAATGCTGGTTGTTGGCATGTCTTTCTTTGTGATACCTGCTGTTTGATTCATGCACATACATGCTTGTTGCTATCTTTCCTAGTATGTGTGTGATTGATGAGCTGGAGGTAGTGTTAACTAATCACGAGGATCCGTTGATCGGCACGTGGCCGTGGAAACACGTAAGCCTGTGCTCCGTCCGGATAGGAGTATAAGTTTCACTACTGGTTTGTTGAAATTCTTAGTTGGACTACCCACCCGTGGGCCGACACTTGATCATGGGCACATGGTCTTGTGTGCTGGCCGGGAGGTACGCGCCAATTAAGTTCTGTTCTTCCGCCCGGTTGAAGTGGAGTCCGAGACTCCGTATCCCTGTCAGTGGGGTTGATTTCTTTGGCATTAATGCGTAGAGGTGGCGCTACCGACCCATGACAGGTTATTAAACTCGCTTCAGCGACAGAAATTTTGTTATTTGCGATCGAGAGACTATGTTTCTTTATTACGACTGAAATTTTGGTGTCCGGGGAAAAGTTTATTGAGCTGTTTTTGGATTTCTCATCCAGGGCCCTGAGGGCCATAGTTGGATGTTAGGATCTGTTTGTATGGGATGTAGCCCCTTTGTTTGATGATCCTATGTTATTTGATATCTGTTCCAGCTAACCATTGTGATTCTTGCAGGGTACTTACTGGGCTTTCCATTCGAAAGCTCACGACTTTTTTCTTCTCTCATTTCAGGTCCTGAGGAGTAGGTAGACTCGAGCTCAGGGACGGCGAGAGTTGGGGCGGGATATCGTTGAGGTTGGAGGACCTCCCTAAGTTGTTTTCTTTTGTGTGAGAGAACATTGTCATTTGTTTTATTAGGACCCTTGTAGGGCCTGGATTATATAAAGGACATGCAGACCCTACTTGATTTTATATTGTTTCCGCTGAGACTTTATGGTTTGATTATTTAGTGGTTATTTTCTGATTAAAGTATTATCTGCATATTATTATTAGGCCTTCTTTCCGATTGTGTCTTGCCTCCTTTCGAATTTGCAGCCGATCTGCCGACGTTCAGGGTCCACGAACCGGCCCAAGATTCGGGGTGTTACAGATTAAAGTGGTATCAGAGCAATGCAGATGAATGACACCCTAGTTACCTTAGTGACATAGACAATTAGGTTGAACTGAGTGTGGGTCGGGTAGACCAAGATTTGAATCAAGTAACTGACTTGTGAAATTACGTGACAGGCACCATAGTTCGTGGACGAGGTCGTGGAGGACGGGGAGGAGGCAGACGAGGACGACCCAGACAAGTGGAGGTACCATAGCCTCCAGTACAGGAGATACCACAGCCCCAGGTGGAGGTTCCCCCACAGGCAGTTGATATGGAGGTTGAAGCGGGGAGTTGCACCTTTCGGCTAAGAGCCCTTGAGATCACAGCGGTAGTCGGGATTGGAGGGAGGGAGGGATATCTCCAAGCCCAGCTTGGTTTTGGGACTGATGCATCAGATGGCAGGCCTGATTGAGAGAGTGCAGTTATAGCCTCCGCCACCACCACCTCCTCCACCTCCGCCAGCAGCACCGACCACCAGGGGTATCATGGGAGAGATTAGGAGGCCTGCTCCTAGACCATTTGAGGGTACTCCAGACCCTCAGGTAGCAGAGGCTTGGCTCAGGGAACTTGAGAAAGCCTTTGAGATGTACCAGACAGATGATGAGGAGAGGATCAGGACTGTGACTTATTTGATGCTGGGTGCTGCAGAGGATTGGTACCATGGAGAGATACGGGCCAGGGATGGAGCACCTTTCCATACCTGGGTTGAGTTCAAGAAGGCTTTCCTGGCAAAGTATTTCTCAATGGCGTGATTGTATGCATGGAGAGGCAAATTATGTTTCTTACTCGAGGTGGCACTAATGCAGAGTGCAAGACGCAGGTCGAAGTTTGATAGGCTTACCCGGATTTGCACCGAACCTTGTTTCCACCTGTGAGAGCAAGGTTCGAGATTCGATGAGGGATTTGCATCCATCACTCGGGGACCATGTTGTCGGGCATATATTGCACCACTTACGGCGTGCAGTTGTCTGGGGCCAAGTTTATTGAGGCCACCCGCACTGGAGTATCTTTTGTGCCACTACAGGTTGAAGAAGCGGGGAGAAGAGCGAAACAGTCAAGAGGCGGTTCTCGGCAAGAGTTCGTAGCAAGTCGGGGAAGCAGTACAAGCCGTATGGTAGACCATCTGGAGTCTTGACCTCATTTGGAGGCGGGATTCATCTGAGGGGCCTGCGGACTTTGAGATGCTATGAGTACAGGTGTCCGCACAAGAGATCTCAGTGTCCGAAGATCACTGGAGGGTGCTTCACCTGTGGCAGCTTAGAGCACAGGAGGAAGCAGTGTCCGCAGAGACATGCAGGGCAGGGCACAGGGAGTGGAGCATAGGGCCAGCAGCAGCAGTCTCATGGGGCCTCTAGGCAGTCTGTCACATTTCCACTGAGACCACCAGGGGGTGACAAGAAGAGGAAGGGCACCGCTGGACAGCCCTCCACTTCTAATCAGCCACAGCAGCAGCAGCAGAGACCCATGACTCAGGGGCTAGTCTACCACCTCACCACCGAGGAGGCGCAGGCATTAGCTGACGTAGTCGCAGGTACCATTTCAGTCAGCTCTTTTTATGCTTGCACATTGTTTGATCCGGGTGCCACGCATTCTTTCGTCTCTGCTTTATTTGCACGGCGTCATTCTTTGTCTGTTGTGGAGTTGTCATATGATTTGAGGGTAGATACCCCAGTCGGAGCTGCTAAGGTAGTAAGCAGGATGTCACCGGCATGCCCAGTGATGATTGATAGGCGGGAGCTGCCCGCTGATTTGCATGTGATGGACCTAAGGGATTACGACGTGATCCTCGGGATGGATTGGCTCTCTTCGACATATGCAGTAGTGGATTACCGTGGGAAGAGAGTGACATTCAGGGTGCCGGGTGGCGAGGAGTTTACCTTCCATGGTAGTAAGGATTGCTCGTTGGGTCAAGAGATCTCAGCTCTCCAGGCGCGGAGGTTGCTTGACGGAGGTTGTATTGGGTATCTGGCCTCGATCTCGGAGGCAAAGCAGGAGGGTGGACCCGCAGTGGAAGATGTGCCGGTAGTGAAGGAGTTTCCAGATGTATTCCTGGATGAATTGCCAGGACTACCTCCAGAGCGGGAGGTGGAGTTCTTTATTTATTTGGTTCTGGGTACAGCCCCAGTGTCTAGAGCTCCTTACAGGATGGCGCTAGTTGAGTTGAAGGAGCTGAAGGCAGAGTTGGAGGAGTTATTGGAGAAGGGATTCATTAGACCCAGTATGTCACCTTGGGGAGCACCGGTGTTGTTTGTGAAGAAGAAGGATGGGTCAATGAGGTTGTGTATCGACTACAGAGAGTTGAACAAGGTGACGGTGAAGAACAAGTACCCTCTACCCAGGATTGATGATTTATTGGATCAGTTGCAGGGAGCCCAGGTGTTCTCAAAGGTAGACTTGAGGTCTGGATACCACCAGGTACGGATCAGGGAGGAGGATATCCCGAAGAGTGTCTTTCGGACCAGATATGGACATTATGAGTTCAGGGTGATGCCTTTTGGGTTGACTAATGCCCATGCAGTGTTTATGGATATGATAAACCGGGTCTTTAGGCAGTACTTGGACCGGTTCGTGGTAGTCTTCATTGACGACATACTGATTTATTCCAGGAGTCGCCAGGCACACGAGGAGCACTTGAGGACAGTGTTTGGGATCTTGGCAAAGCATCGGCTGTATGCCAAAGTTCTCCAAGTGTGAGTTAATTTTGGATAGTGTTGCATTCTTAGGGCATGTGATCAGCGGTGCTTTGGAGTTTACATGGACCCCAAGAAGATTGAGGTCGCCGTCGATTGGAGGAGACCACCGACCCCGGTCGAGGAGATCCGGAGTTTCTTAGGATTGGCGGTACTACGGGGAGGTTACGTTGAGGGTTTTTCCGGGAACTGTGAGTCCCTTGACTAGATTGACCGTGAAGGGCACCCAAGTTTGTGTGGTCGAGAGGCATGTGAGAAGAGCTTCCCGGAGTTGGGCGTAGATTGTATTACGGCACTACCACAGGTGGGCGTGGTTACCGCGGTATATAGTGATGCTTGCAAGACTGGCCCGGGGGTGTGTATTGATGCGGGGCGGGCGAAGTGATTGCTTATGCTTCCCGTCGGTTGAAGCCCTATGAGGAGAACTACCCACACACGATCTGGAGCTTGCAGGCTATTGTGTTTTGCTTTGAAGATATGGCGGCATTTCCTCTCACGGTGTACCATGTAGAGATTTACCACAGACCACAAGAGCCTCAAGTACATTTTACACGAAGGAGTGAATATGAGGCAGTGGCGTTGGTTGGAGTTTATCAAGGACTATGATTCGAGTGTTCACTACCACCCGGAAGGCTAATGTGGTGGCGGATGCTTTGAGTAGGAAGTCCAACTATGGAGTTGCCGCATTATTGACATTTGAGAGGCTCCTTGTTGGAGGAGATGAGGAGGCTGGAGTTAGAGGTGATTTTGCCCAACATGGAGGTTGGGGTTTGGCCGGCTTGCATGTTCGACCCTCAGTGTTGAGCAGATCGAGATGCTCGTAGACAAGATCCATTTGGAGGGAGATCGGGGTCGGGTTGAGTGGTGAACTGTCACGGTTCGGGATTCATGAGGATGGTACACCGATGTTCGATGACGTACTTTGTGTGCCTAGTATCCCGAGTTAAGGGAGGGAGATCCTTGAGGAGGCGCATTATTCAGGGCTATGCGATTCATCCGGAGGTACCAAGATGTATAAGGGTTTGCGGAGTTTGTAGTTGAAGTGCATCACTTGCTTTGGTGAAGGCCGAGCATCGAAGCCGGTGGGACTTTCACTGACCCTTACTTTGCCCATTCCTCGGGAGTGGAATTGGGAGTATATTAACATGGATTTTTGTAGCGGGGGCTGCGTACTCAAAGGGGTAAAGAGTCAACTGGGTCATTTGTGGACCGGTTGACTAAGTAAGGCACATTTCTTACCGCTGAGGAATTTGGAGCTTCATTGGAGCGGTTGGCTTAGTTGTACATAGATGAGATTGTGAGGTTGCATGGAGTACCGATTGCCGATTACCTCGGTCGAGATTCGAGATTTGTGTGCCGAGGTTTTTGGGAGAGTGCATGAGGCTCTGTGGCACCGGGTCCTTTGGCTTCGATCTGTACTTTTCCACCCAGACGGATGGAAGGGCCCAGAGAGAACCATTCAGTTTTGGAGGGACATGTCGTGGGGCATGTGCACCGGATTTCTCGTGATCTTGGGATGAGCTGCCGAGCTTGGTGGAGTTAAGCCTACAACAACTGCTACAGTGAAGCATTGGTATGGCTCCTTATGAGGCACTTTATGGGAGAAAGTACCGAACACCGATTTGTTGGGGAGATGTGGGTGAGAGAAAGCTGGTAGCTGAGAAGACAATTAAGCATCCAGATTTTGCGGTGACAGGAGCATGTCGGGATGATCGAGGGGAGAGGTGAAGGCTGCCAGGAAGCGCATGCAGAAGGCTTATGCTGACAAGAAGAGATCTGATCGGGAGTTTCAGGTCGGAGATGCAGTGTTTCTGAAGGTATCGCCTATGAAGGGGATTGTGAGATTTGGGAGGCGTGGGAAGCTTGCTCCATGTTACATTGGACCATTTGAGGTTCTTGGATGAGTTGGGACCATGGCTTACAAGTTGGCGTTACCCCCGAACCTGGCACAAGTCCATGATGTGTTCTACATTTCTATGCTGAAGAAATGTATTCGGGATCCATCTCGGGTGATTCCACAGGTTCCAATGGAGGTCCAGAAGGACATGTCTTATGAGGAACACCTGGTGGAGATTTTGAGCAGAGAGGAGAAACAGTTGAGGAACCGGGCTATTCTTTTTGTGAAAGTGATATGGAACCATCATTACGATGCGTGAGAAGCTGACATGGGAGCCTTAAGAAGACCTGAAGGAACGCTACCCAGAGTTATTTGTTTGATGTATGTTTTCTTTATAGAGGTTTTAATTTTAAATTTCGAGGACGAAATTTACATAGCTGAGGAGGATTGCAAAACCCAGGGGTTTTATGAATAAACTTGGAGGTTTCTTATTTTGATTTTTTTATTAATTGGAGGGATTCTTTAATTTAGTTTAATTAGAGATATTGTAAATAAAAAGAGGATATAATTTTGACTTAGTCTAAATCTTAATTTAGAGATTTAGAGGTTGCCAAGGATCACTGTGTGAAGTTTGGAAGTTTGAGGACCTGTAGTAAATTTTCCCATCTCTCACAGTTTGGGGACTGAGTGATGATCTTTAAAGAGTTTAAGGACCTTAAGGGAATTTCCCCTATCCCAGCAGTTAAAATAGTGAAGGGTCTTCATGGGTTAATAGGTAATAAAAGGGGTTATTTGCAAGAAGGGCAAAGCCCATGCATGCGACTTCTTCATCAGTGAGTCACGCGTGCGCCACGTACGAATGACTGAGCGTCCCTGAAACGAAAAGAAGAGGATAAAAACGGTTAGAGAAACTAGATGAGATGGCGTGATAAAAGGGGGGATACAATCGTTTATAAAACCGCATAAGACTCTCTAACCCTAGCGCCGCACTCTTCTCCTTCTTCTCTTCTTTCCCAACCTTTCTCTCGGTAGGAGCGTCATCGTCCCGGCCTTTGAGAAGCTGCAACGTTGTGGTTGCTGTACTTGGATAATTGGAGAGGAAGGCCTGGTAGAGCGCTGATAAGAGGAGGAGGATCGGGGCCTTCATCGTGAGTCCAAGTAAGTCCTCCTGTTCTGATCTCATAGAGCCTGTCTTCCGTGTCTATTTTAATGATTTGAGGAGTTGTTGATCGGCATAGGGTGGGTTTATAAAATGGGGTTGCATGTTTAAGAGTAGATCATGGGTATGGATTGTCATTAATAAAGTATTAGAAGGCACATAGGATTTTTTTTTTTAAAGCTTCATGACTATGTTCTGGTGGACTTTAGATGGTGATGGTGCTGGGTGTGACAAAGAGAGATTGAACCGGTGTGCGCTTGCTGCTGTAGGACTATAGTGCGAGGGTGTGGTATTGAGGAGTTCTGTTTGAGGACCAGATTAGAAAGTGGTTTAGAGTGATTTGTCTATGCTTGTGAAAAGGGTTCTGGTGCCTATTAGTATTATTTCATGTAGGCTTTTAGTGGTCGCTGGATCATAAGATTATCTCTAAATTGTTAATTTCCCGGAACTGGGGATTTTGATGTTTATAAAGGGCTACTATGTATAAGGAATCAAGAGGGAGATAAATAGATGCATTTTTTGTAAGGTTAAGGGTGAAGTTTTAATCAGTTTCTTTTAAAATTCTAGAGATTATTAATGTTATGACATTGATGATGGTTTTTGGTGAGTTATAGTATTGTGAATCAAGAGCTATAGGAGTTGGAGAATTTAAAGAGAGAGAGAGAGAGTGCATATGTGGATGGGTTTGCATGGATTGACTCTTGCTGTAGTTTGTCCTAGTGACAATTAGTATGCATGATGCTAGATGGACCCTATGAAGTTGTTAAATTATGTGTGGATTCAGTGAAGAGTATCATGAGTTTAGATTTGGACATTTGTTTTGTTCAATTGATAGTTGCTTGTCCTCGGGGAGGATCTATTTATACTCTTGTAGGTGTTCATGTTGTGGAATGGTCTGGATTCAGAGGTGTGGAAGTCAAAGTAAATAGAATTCTATCATTTTGTGTGTATGTGCTTGTGTTCATGAGCTGGAAACTATGATAGTGAATTAAATAAAATGAGAATAGCTTTATTTTGTTAGCAAAAGAGATTTTATTTAATTATTGGGGTTTATACATGGCTGTGATATTGATAGATATGGGATGTGGATTTTGATTAGGAGGTTGTGGTGTAATAGCATGCATGGATTGTGTGGTGATCTTCTAGAGTAATGACATGTACGGTTAAGTGATTGTGTTTTGGTTTGATAAGGCCCAGGCTGAATCCTAAGAAGAAGATCTCTGTGAGAGTGTGAATAGATTTCATTGATAAGGTTGTTAGTTGGGGATGATGTTGTTTTGGTGGTCAATCACAAAGGTTTGACTATGATTAAAAAGTTTGTTGTGAATATGCCTTGGGATTTTTTATAGGACGTGCTTGTGTATATAGTGATATGGCACCTGTGTTTGTTAGTTCCATGTGCAAATATCGCTATCGTTATGGTGCTTTAGTAGATAGTGAATTCATCTCAAGAAAGTTGACCATATATATGTATTATTTGGGTTGGGGCAGAGTGTGGGTCTGGGCGGATAAATGGAGTGCAGTTGAGGTTAGGTTGCATTAATAATTAATTCCAACCAACTTGGAGTAAGTTTGATCCGATTAATTTAGTTTAATCAAGTTTGGTTGATCAAGAAGAAAGTTGAGTTTGGTTAATGGGCGGGGCCATTTAGTTAGTCATGTATCATAGAGGTAGCACATATAAAACATGTGTATATTTATTTAGATTGGGGTTGTTGTTGTCGACTATTGACGAGGGAGCATGGAGCGTCGTGGAGACCTTGAGCCAGTATTCAGTTGGATTGCGTTTAGAAGTAAGTTACTCTTGCCTCGCTCCTACCCATTACTTGGGTTTCTTGTGTTGTTGAATGCTGGTTGTTGGCATGTCTTTCTTTGTGATACCTGCTGTTTGATTCATGCACATACATGCTTGTTGCTATCTTTCCTAGTATGTGTATGATTGATGAGCTGGAGGTAGTGTTAACTGATCACGAGGATCCGTTGATCGCGACGCCGTGGGAAACCGCGTGAGCCTCGCTCGTCCGGAATATGCAATGTAAGTTTTACTCTTTGGTTTGTTGAAATGCTTAGTTGGACTACCCACCCGTGGGCGACGCTTGATCATGGCCCATGGTCTTGGTATTGTGTCTTTGGCCGGAGATGCGCACCAATTAAGTTACATTCTTCCGCCCGGATGAAGTGGAGTCCGAGACTCCGTATCCTGTCGGTCATGGGGTTGATTTGTTGGTCGTAATACCCGCACGTAGAATTGGCGCTACCGACGCCGCTGTGAGTTAAATTAAACTCACTGGCCGAAATTTTACATTTATTTGCGATCCGAGGCTGCGTTTCTTTCTAATACGGCCGAGGTATGTCGAGGGAAGTGTTTGTTGAGCTGTTTTTGGATTTCTCATCCAAGGCCCCGAGGGCCGTAGTTGGATGTTAGGATCTGTTTGTATGGGGTGTAGCCCCTTTGTTTGATGATCCTATGTGATTTGATATCTGTTCTAGCTGACCATTGTGATTCTTGCAGGGTACTTACTGGGATTTCCATTCGAAAGCTCACGACTTTTCTCTTCTCTCATTTCAGGTCGTGAGGAGTAGGTAGACTCGAGCTCAGGGACGGCGAGAGTTGGGGCGGGATATCGTTGAGGTTGGAGGACCTCCCTAAGTTGTTTTCTTTTGTGTGAGAGAACATTGTCATTTGTTTTATTAGGACCCTTGTAGGGCCTGTATTATGCAGAGGATATGTAGACTCTACTTGATTTTATATTGTTTCCGCTAAGACTTTATGGTTTGATTATTTAGTGGTTATTTTCTGATTAAAGTATTAGCTGCATATTATTATTAGGCCTTGTGTCCGATTGGGGCTTGCCTCCTTTCGGTCTGACCCGATCTGTCGGCGTTCAAGAGGTCCACTGAACTGGTTAGGAGAGCGTCACAACTATTGATTTCTTTATCATCTTAATCAGCTTGTTTGGGTTATTAAATTGCAACCTTCTTATGGTAGAAATATATATATAAAATAATAGTTTTAACAACACCATCATTATTCATTTCTATATCTGTGAAATCCGAAGATTTTAGGTTATTAATTTTTCTAATTATTTTCTTAAAATCCTTGTTTAATAAAAAAAGTCCCCAAGGTTAGATCTAATTAAATTTTGTTGGAACAAATGTTTCCTAATTTTTTCAATTAAATAGAA
Source organism: Dioscorea zingiberensis (assembly GCA_026586065.1). NCBI lineage: Eukaryota > Viridiplantae > Streptophyta > Magnoliopsida > Dioscoreales > Dioscoreaceae > Dioscorea > Dioscorea zingiberensis. The sequence continues at coordinate 8,089,397 of CM048825.1, read as the reverse complement.
AATTAGAGAAATCCTTGTTATTTGGTGGTTATTGGATTTGATTTGAAAAGAAGGATTAAAGTGATTAATTAGTAGGGTTGGTTAGGGCCTTGAGGGGACCTATGTGTAATTTGAGGAAAGTAGGAGAGCTAGGTTGTAAATTTCCCTCTCTCAAAGACAACTAGTCGGAGGGCTTGCATATAAATAATGAAAGAGGGATGGACTTATCTACAAAACATTACTTGTGGAAGCTATTCGTGCACGTTAATGGAGCTAATAATGAAACCTTTTAAATATATATATATGGCTTCAGATAAAGAAAAGTTGATTTTATATTTGGGAATATATTATGAAAAGATGATTTGATATTTTATATTTGGGAAGAAATATTTTTTTATATTCTTCAATTAAGTAGACAATTGAATAAATTCCCCAAACTTAGAATTAGTAGGATTTATTTATGTATTTTTTTATGAATAGATATTTTAGTTTATATTTTTGGTTAAAGATATAACTCAAAATATAAATAAATATTTTATTGGTTTGAATGAGATAAGATAAATGGTTAGTATATATATTGAAGTTGATTTGATTTGATAGCTAAGATAAGGTGATGCTTTATAAAATAAATAAATAAATAAATATTTAATTCTACTTTTATTTGGTTAAAGATAAAGAGAGGAAAACGGTCTGGTGTTACATTCTTATAGGAATAGAATAATATTTATATATATATTGTCACGCTCTCAACTTGCCGGATCACGGACCTCAAGCATCGTCAATGCAGTCAGTACGTACCCGAGAGGAGACAAGCTCAACTTCGAATCACAAGGCCTAAATGTGAATAAGCGGATAACAAAACATAACATAAAATAAACTTCCAAGTTCAAAAGAACATAAAAGTTATAAGGGTCCATAGGCCTTTATCACGCCCGAACGAGGGCTTTCGAGCCTCGGCGCCTTGACAGAGGCGTCAGCTGTACTTATAAGTCACCCCTATAAGCATACAGGCTTCGATAACACAAGCGGAGATAAATACAAAGCGAGTTAAAATTATTAATGTAGGAAGAAAATGTGTAAGAGGTATACAAAGGCCCTATCTGAGTCCCAGAATAAAAATACAACTCTCACTCGTAAAGGAATAGAGAGCCCTTGAGACCTCATTTCGAAATATCTCCAGCCATTTGCTAGAATCCCATGCGGAAAGCTTCCCTCACGAGTGTACGCTCCTAGCTACTAGTAAGGTCCTCGTCTAGTCCCTACCCTACTCCTCATTGTCACCTGAGAAGACATCCATCAAGTGCATAAGCCAAAGAAAGGCCAGTAGGATGCATAAAATAAATTAATAAAGGTGGCGAAAGCCAGCTAACAAAAGAAACGAGAATAAAGAAGTACAAGTCTTAGCATAGTAACAACATCATAAGCAAATGCTACAAGACTTCGGGGAATGTGGATGAATCCACGGATGTACTCAATCTCGGCATATGTGTACTAAGATGTCTACGACATCAGCAGCGACACCATCGGCGTAAGATCGTCTTGACCTAAGCGGATAGGCGCTATAATAATCGTATGTGCACATGGCGAGGAAAATGCTGGCTCTTTGGTAGCCGGTGGCGGATATTATCGCCCTCTACTCTGCAGGGGCATCCGTCCAGATGGAGCATCAAGTGCTCATGGCGGATCTTATACACCCTTTGCGGGGCTTTGGTGGCGAGATATTATACGCCCTCTCTTTGGGGCATCCGTCCATGTATCATGCTTGAAAGTAAGAAATTGATAGTACTTCAATACCTAACCAAACGGTATACATATATATACAAAGGCAACAACATCTTGAATATATAATAAGGTCAATGATGTCAGCCGAGATTGGAAAGCGATACATTATCTAAGGAGTAAACTCTACTCAAATAAGCTTAAGAAAACATGAAAACAACAATCTCCCGAGATATAAAGCCGATACATATAAGGGAAACCCATCTCAATATGTATTGGGAACCTCTCGAGAAAACAAGAGCACAAAAATCAAAGCAAGGTAGAAGGAGGGAATACTCAATGCAAAGAATAGAATATCGACCGGATTTGCTATGGAGTACCACCCCCACATGGCTATCGGTGCAAAGTAGGATGCCAGAGTGTACTCCACTGGCCATATGCCATGGAGTATCACTCCCACTGGCCATATGCCATGGAGTACCACCTCCTGGTCATCCCACAACAACACAAGAAGAATGTCAAGGGGTACTCCCTCAAAGCAGATCGTATCAAAACATACAAGCTCAGATAAATGCAACAAGCATAACATGTCAGCAGACAAAGCAAGTATCAAAAGATGGACTCCAACATCCATCTAGCACAACATCCACAGAAATCAATAGAATATTATTAGTTAGAACTACTCATAGCACCCGTGCGACATCCTACAAAATGCACATATAGCGAGAAAAGCATATATCCGAGGAACTACTCATCTCGAACATACAAACAAACATAGTTCTCAAGGAGATGGAAAGTAGAACAGAAGCATATATTCAAGGAAAACCAACCATCTCGAATATATGTTCAACATCTCAAAGAGATACAGAAACAGAAATCCCAAGCAAGGTAGGAGTCAGAAATACTCACAAGGCACGAAATGCGAGAGCCTGCAGAATATACTGAACAACAAGTATATATCCAAGGAAACAATCAATTTCGAATATATATATGAATAGAAAGAAATCACAAGTAGGGTAGGGAGTTAGAAATACTCACTATACGGTCGAGAGCCTACCTCGTTCGCTTCTAGGACCTACCAGTGCAGATCTTCCACTCAAGTCCTTGACCTCCTCACCACGTCCTAAACATGGTAAATGTTCATCTCATAACATTTCATAATAATCTAAAGGGGTAAAGCCATTTTTGGTCCCTGAAAATGGGACCAATATTCATTTCTGTCCCAAAATTTAAAATTTGTTCAATTTGGTCCCTATGTATTGCATATTTTGACATTTTGGGTCCCTATATATTCCGTATTTTGGCATTTTGGTCCCTATTGTGATGTGGCGGTGCAATGTGGAATACCAATGAAATGCATATAATCTTTTTATTGTTATGTTTTAGGTCGTTATTTTGCTAATGTGGGTGATAAGTGGCGGTATATCTTTGATGTGGACCGTATTGAACAAATTTTAAATTTTTGGGATGGAAATGAACATTGGCCGTGTTTTCAGGGACCAAAAATGGCTTTAACCCTAATCTAAATGCATTACATGCAGTTAATTACCCAAATCGTGAGTTTATTGAAATGTCGGCTTTTAAATTATAACTGATAGGTTAGAGCCCTACAACACCTGCCAGTACCATTTTTATTAGTTTAGGTACATCCTCGAACTATCGGGATGATCAGAATCAAATTCCCATTACTAAGAACTTTAAGGATTACTATGAACCCTGAGTGAGCAATAATGTCTCAAGCTTGGTCCATCTTAATGTACACTTTCCTATGCCCTCTCATACAACAAGTTTCAAGTCTCTTGGAGTTCAAGGAACCCATCTAAACTAACAACAAATCCCAGAATAATTTATGTTACCAAAATCAATCAAGAAAGATAGTAAATTTAGAACATTACTAAGAGACTTGTTACAGCAAGGAATCTCTTACTTATATCAGAACTATCCATCATACATGGAAGCCTTATCGATTACATCCAACCGAGGTTCTTGGTTGCATTTCATACTCCATGAACTGACCCAACCAAGAGAATACAAATTCAAAACTAAGGTGTTGTTATTTCCCATCCGAGGTATATATTAACAACACAAAGAAGTATTAAACCTTGAGATTAATCACTATAATTACAGTATGTTAAATCATGGAAACTAATCACCCTTAGGATACTTAGAAATTTTCATGAAAATTCGACAGCACCTCTCTTATTTATAGAGCTCCGAAAATATACAAACATTCACATAAACACTCTGATCAAATCATACATCTGGTGCATACAAACCTCTACCACATTTACACTTAGTTAACTCAATCAATCGCATGCAATACTCCAATCATCCACGCAATGAGGTGCGTTAGCATGCATTTATTTCCCCCAATTAAATTTATTTAATTACCCGAAGTTTAGAAATCCTCACTATGATCTACTTCGGTGCTTAACGCAAGATTGACGACGACCAAACTCTGGCTGAATGAAGTTCGTCGGAGCTGTGTTCTCGCTATGCCGAGGGAGAGGGCGAAAACAGGGGGCGCAGCCTCGCTGCTGGCCCACATAGAACAATGAGAAAGAAGGGGCGGAGCTGTGGCCTAAACAGTGCCTTGGCCGGCGCGACTGCGGCTGAGCTGGCAGAGGGGGCTCGGAGTTGCCGCGGCGCGATCTAGTAGGCGACGGAGGAAGGCCAGAAACGGCTGCCGGGGCGGACAGAAGACAACAGGGGGAGCAGGTTGCGGTGGCTTCAGAAGCTGGCCTGCGGTGGTCGCTGCGCGGAGGAGCGACAAAATGGGGGGGATAGCCGGAGGCCTGCAGGCCTTGGCGGCACAACCGACAAGGACTGTGGGGCGGTGATCAGCCCGGCGGCGGCCTCCAACGGGCTGGGCGGCGCGAGCACCTTCACAGGCAGGCGGCTCAGCGAGGGGTTCGCGCTTCAGAGCAGCACCGGACATGGGCGGAGAGAGGTGGTCGGACAGCTGGCTGCGGCGCAAGTCCGGCGGTTGGGCGGCGGCCGGCACAAGCAAGGGAAAGGAGAAATGAAAGTAGAGGAGAAGAAATAGGGCACGATGAAATCCTTTCAATTGGATTTCATTTTTCACATCCAACTTAGGTGTGTGTATATATATATATATATATATATATATATATGTTATAATAATTAATTTCATTACTCAATCTTATCACACTAATTTAACTCTAACTTTTATTTATTTAACTTATCATTTCCCTATTGTCACATCGTCCTTTAATTATTATTATCTTTCAATGATTCATCGACCCATATCCGGGAATCCTGGGTCAATGATTCCAGCGGCACGAGCGCACTTTGACCTAATGGGATTTGTCCCCATACCAGACAAGATCCATTTTTCCCGGCTTTTGACCAGACCTGGTCTACTTTACCGGGACTCTAACTTTGTTTGGTATCTAAAAATTAATCAATCTGAAATTTTTCGGGGGGGGGGGGGTTACAAGCCATATACAAAACCAGGTCCCTACACGGGTCCTATAACAGCTCTCAAAAATAAAAGACAAGGGAGACCCTCACACCTCGGATCTCTTAACGATCTCTCCACAACACCAGCCCCCTAGACCTCAGAATCTGTAAACGAGAGAAAGAACAATGCATGAGCTTTCGAATGGAAAGCCCAGTAAGTACCCCTGCGGATCACAAAGACATAGTATAATCATCTCAAGTAAAGAACCTCATCCCAAGAAAACATAACACTAGGGGTCTACCACAAATAAATTCAAAGGTACGACCCTTAACAACAGAAGCCCTCAAGCTCTGTGTTGAGTTTCAAAGAAAAAACTCAAGGTTACTCGGCCCGATAAACCCGGATACATCTTTGTGAACACGACCCTGCAGTTGATTCGACCTTCTAGTCATTAGTGCAGCAAGTACCACCTCCCATGCGTGTTAACTTACGATTCGTACATTACCATTCCAGCGGCGGATAAGACCACCAGAGAATGCGCCTCTACGGCTTACGGCGGTGAAATGTCAAGGAGTCCTATCCCTGAGCATTTCCCTATTGGAGCCCCCACGCTCCACTGAGTCCGGGTAGTAGACCGCTGCAAACAGGGATACCAACATCCCAAAAACAACATACATGCTCAACAAGAATTGAAAACAAACATGGATAGCATGTAAGGAATCAATAAATTAAATATCTATAAACAAGATATAGGCAAGTTCAAAGAAAACTCCGAAGAGTGAGCTCAAGACAAGTGTACTTACCTTTTGTTGGAACTAGATGTCCTCCTAGCTTTCTCTTGAGTGCCTTACAAGTCCCCGAGAGTATCTGGCACACAAAGTTCCGATTAGAGTCAAGATTCTAATAAATCCCTATACCTCTAGTTGCACATGCATGCCTACCGTTCTTGTTGGGCCTAGGCCTACTAACGAGCCCTAATGTCCATTTCCCTAGTTATAGGCCCTTTTTCCCATTTCCATGTCCTTTAGTTGACTCTTAACCCAAGTTCTGTCCAACCTAGTCAACCTTATTTTATTTGTCGAGTCTGAACTCTAATTGATCATCTATAGATGTCTTAGTTGAATTAGGCCCATCTTCTAAGCCCATTAAATAATTTAGCTTTCCTTTGTCCTTTTTAGCTTAGTAAGGGCATTTCTATTATACAAGTGGCTATGACCTTAAGGTTTAAGGTCTTACCATGCTACTTGAGTGTCCTTAAGTTCAGTTCCCTCTAACAACACCCCTTTTTCGCTTACTATATCTTATTATTATTTAATAACAAAAAAAACTGATCTAAAGGGTTATTTGAGCTCAACCATTCGTATTTAGCTTATTACCCTTACCCACCAAATCACTTTGGTATAGGATTTAATTTAATCCACAATCCAATCGTCAAACTTGATTGAACCCAACCACAAAGGTTAGCCGTCTTGGTTCAACCCAATTAACTTAAATCAATCCCATTAAAGAATTAGCTAACCCTATCTTTTAATTAATTAATAAACCATGCATTTTTGTCACACCACAATGAAATAAAAATTATTCCATTTCTAACCATAGTTTATTATTCTATTTATTATATTATTATTGTCACATTTCATAATGTCACAAAAACCTTATTACCTAATTAATCAATGATTAACTATTTAATTAATTAATTAATTAATTAATTAATTAATTAATTATTATTTTAATCATCTTCTTCTTCCATCACTCTCTCTTTTTCTTTCTCTCTCTCGACGGAGCTTCGACGGATCTCCGATGGTGGTCGTCGGAGAAGATCGCGATGGCCGGGACCGCTGCATCGAGGTTCTCCACTTGTCGGAGAACATCTTAAAGACCATAATCATCAACATCGGCCTCTCCTCCCCTTCTCTGTCCACATTTTGCCGAGGAATGTGGACCTTTGAAATCCTCGTTGGAGAGCCCATTTTCTCACGAAAACCATGCCACGAGTTTCCCCCTCAGGAGTGAAGAGCGTGCACTGCACTCTAATTGTTTCCGGACCCTTTCCTCCATCCATTCACTACCGGCCAGTGAGCCTATTTCCAGTGAGCTCTAACTACCACTGTTGTATGCATGCTAACCTTGCAATTAACCTTGAGAGAAGGATCATACACACACTGCACAAGCTCCCGCGCAATGTTTGATGGCGATCAGGAGCTCACGAGCGCTCCTCTGTCTTCTTGGCCAACCTCGCGGTGACTTCAGCGAATTCGTTCTTCTCGGTGTTTGAGGAAGGAGCGAGGTGTAACTTTCATAGGCCCGAGGCGGTGAGCGTTTACAATGTTAGGAGTTAAGCCCATTTGTCCAAATGGCGGGCTCTTGGCGTAACACCGGGGAAGGAGGCGGCCTTGGCGGCTTCGCTGGCGGAGGAAGCGGCCACCCTCCACGCCTCGAGATCCGCTGCGTAGATGAAGGGTGAGGATCATTTGATTATCACCATGGCGGCCCCGATTAAATTAGCACATCTACATCCGCACCCCCATTGGATGAGCGGCTAGATTTTATGTAGCGACCAGCGGTAGGATTTTGATTCATCGCCTAGAACTAAACACGTCCACGAGATGAGTGGCTCTAGCCGTCCGCACCGTGCGGTGCGTCCTCACACAACCCATTCCTCGTGCCTCGGATGAAACTACGATCAAATGGATTAATTATGGATCCAACACGTAGCTTCTTATGTAGGTTATAACTCTCAGAGATTAGCTTCATCTCGGATCTATTAATCCTAGCCGTCAAACCCTTTGTATTAGGGTTTTACTGCACGGAAAATTATCGAGAGGTCCTTACAACCTTTTCAGGGTTATATTTTAGTCCTTCAAGCGAGAGAAAAGGCTATTTACTTCTAGTCCCTAATACTTTTGTAATTACATCTAGGTCCTCAATGATCCAAAATAAACCTAATTGGGGTTTTTATCTTTTAATTCCCTTTTCTCCCACTTACTTAAATCATTTAATTAATTAGGAGAAACCTTTTTAACTAGTAATCCAATTTAAAAGGAATTAACTCATTTTATTCCAATAAAATCCTTCGATTTTTACATATATAATGTTATATATGATTTAGAACTGTGGAGTTCAAATAATATAATAATAATAAGAGACATATAAATAAAGAATGCATCATGATAATAAATGCATGATTTTTTGGAGAAGGGCGTGCATAGCTGGGAAATCTGGGTATATATATATATATATATAGATATATATATATATATATATATTTTATCATATTAGAATTATACATATATATACTTTAATAAATTAGATGGCGAATCATGAACGATTAGTTGACAAATATGACATGGTTTGATTGATGAAAATTATATATATTTATATATAAATAGTAGGGACTCTTATTAGATCATAGATTAGATTTAAATCTTTTTAAAAAATATCTTTTCTATTATGGATACGTTTTGAATATATTTTAAATTTAAAACGAGATGATCTTTATTAATCCAATGATCTCATTGACATATAATCCTATTTAAATTAAATTTAAATTTGAGTCGAATGATTAATATTCACCTATAAATAGCTCTTCCTACACCTACGGGTGGGGGAAAGATGAGGAGTACACCGGTCATCTAGGCTTTCACAACAAACTACAAAGAGATTCGATGTAGAAGTGTAATGGGGAAGATTCCGTGGGATTCAAGATATCGCTATTAAGGTAAATACTTTTTGCCTAGTACCCATGATGTGGGCTTCCTTAACTTTGTTGATTCATGTTTCTTGTAAGTGCTTTTTGTCTAGTACCTACTTTCTTTGACCTTCTTTGTTACACGGTTTGGTGTGTTCTTTGTTGGTTTCATGCTTGTGCATGTTGTTATGATACCTTGGATCTACGTTGTTGATTCCCTGCATATACTTAGTGTGTTGCTTCCATATCCGTTGATTGGATTTGTTTGTAAAGGTTTGTTAATGGATGCTTTCGTTGAGGATGCCAGTACTTTGTGGTGGGACATTATTGTGAGACTTCGTGGTGCTTGTGTTTAGGTTGGGTTGGTATGTGTCCGATTGGGTATGTGTACCCATGGAGCATAGCCACTGTTGTCAGCATTTGACCATTGGTAGCGGCGGCAATGTCTTGACCATGGAGGTATGATTGGATGAGTTTAGGGGGACCCATATGATTGGTTTGTTGTTGTTGTGGCCTTGAACCGCGCGAACCCACGTAGATAACGGGCACACCGAGCAGGGGACTAGTCCCCAATCGGTATAAGGCCTCGGAGACTCCTATAAGATAATTATTGAGGTAATGATAATAGGCGGAATTATAAGATAAAAGAAGAAAGGAGTTTATATAACTCCATACAAACCACGATGCAGGGTTTATACAACCCAAGACTAGGATCTAGTCCAGTCACCTAGAAATCCATACAACAAAGAAAGTACAAAATACAAGTCTCACACAAGATAAAAGAGGCATGAGACCTCAAGATAAATACAAGTAACCGGAGTCAACCACTCGGTATATCCCAACCTAAGCTCGACCCTACTCCTCCTAAATGCGAACACGAGAAACACACAAGTCAAGCACATGAGCCTAAAGAAATAGGCCCAGTAGGGTCGCATAAGCAATAAAAGAGGCGAAAGCCATAAGCAAGAAATAAGATAGATCAAAGGCAACATGGGAGTGAATCATAAATCACTAGCAAATAACAAGTCTCTGGAATGTGAATAAATCCACAGATATACTCAATCTCTGGCATATATAATACTAAGAAGTCTGCGACATCAACAACACCATCGATGCTCGTCATCGGCCCTAAGCGGGATAAGCGCTATAATAATCATGTGCACATGGCGGGAAAATCTTTGCTCTCATTTGGGCAGGTGGCCAGATATTATATGCCCTCTGCCGGGGCCTAGTGGCGGGATATTATACACCCTCTGCCGGGGTCTCCGTCCGATGTATCATGCCTGAAAGTAAGAGATTGCTAGTACAAATACCTAACAACATGTATACATATATGTATCCAAGGCAGTAACATCTTGAATATATACCAATCAGTGACCTTATCGAGGTCGGAAGCTATCACATTATCTAAGGAGTAAGCTCTACTCAAATACGCATAAGAAAAACATGAAAGCAACAATCTCCTCGAGATATAAAGCTGATACATATGAGGAACCCATCTCGAATATATATTAGGAACATCTCGAGGAAATAAGAGCACAAAATCAAGCAAGGTAGGAGGAAGGAATACTCACAAACTTCCCGTGCGAGAGCCTACTTGGCTAGAAGCAAAGTCTCTGATCCTCGTCGTATCTCACGCGTCCGAGTAGGGATCTAGTAAATAGATAAAAAAATCTCAGTGCCTCTGCACTTAAGCGTATCCTATCTAAATATGAATTATGATTACTCATGAATCTCTGAATTATCTCTAACGTGGAGATTACCTTAACAAATGGTGATTCATTGAATTAAATCATGGTTGAAAGGCATTAAGCTTATTCAAAGCATGCTTTCTTACTTGACAAGTATATCATGCCCTTAGAATGCTCCTAAGTATGCTTCATTAGCCAAGACTAATTATACTAGAGCATGAAACCACTAAGCATGTTAATCATGGAGCTAATTATAATTAGACATGTTAACATGAACACTAATGGGGCATTTATGCTTAGAGATTTTCATGAAACTTCAACGGCACCTCCCCTATTTATAGAGCCCCGAAATTAATACAAACATTCCACATTAGACATATGGATACATGATAATCTAGTCTATAACCATTAACCATATACTTATACACTTCCATGCCTCTTTCATCGTTTAATTAACATTTATACAAGTAAATCCTTGTTCTATCATCCAAGCCCTTTCCAACAAGCATGAATCATCCCTGAACCATTAAATGACTAATTCATACATTTAATTACTCCATTTGTTAAGAATTCCCTCAATTAGGGTTCAGGATGTTTACTTGAATCTCTTGGTACTCCTATGTGGGTTTTCCCTCACCGATTGAGCTATCCGATCGCCGGTGTACATGGGGCTTCGATCATGTAGATCTTACGCCCGGGGAAAGGAGGCGAAGGAAGGAGCTAGTCGCTTGCGTCTGAGGAAGCGTCTGTGAGGGTGCCGTCGGAGGAGATCGGGTCCTGGCAGTGCGGTGGCGAGGTGCTACTTGGCCGTGTGCGTGGTACAATTTTGCTTGGCCAGCCGGGTGTAGTGTAGTGTGGCGTGTTGCTTGTATTTGTCGTAGCCCGATAGGACTATGTCTTGCGTAGCGGGGAGCACTGGCCAGGGGGGCTGGGCTGGTGCGCCGGCCGTGATTCAGCCCAGGAGGCAAGGTGTGCCTTGGTAGGAGAGAAGAACGAACGAGAGAGAGGAAGGAGTTCTTAGATCTGAGAAGTGAGAGAGAGATTTTCTCTCTCTCTCTCTCTCTCTCTCTCATACTTATAGATATAGAATATTTAATATATCTATTTAATTAATATTTGAATTATTACATCTCATCTCCAATTCTTTTTATTTTAAAACACCAAAAGTTGTCACATGTCTACTGTTCACCCACATGACTAATGTTCAATCACGGGTGAATTTATCTCTGGGATTTCTTGCCTGGTTCTCTCGTCTAGAGGTAGGCTTGGATCCATGAATCTCGGGTCATTAGTCACTATGCGCAGATTGCCTTTTTGTAACATCCGCGGGGTCTATCTCTCTTCGGACCCGGATCCGAGAATATGGCTTTTAGTCAAATCCTTGCGTCAGCGGGCAAGCTGTGGCATCATGGGGCTTTTAAGTCCCAGGCCGGATCCACCTTTCGAGATTTGGATTTTTGTCTATTTTCTCTTCACGATAATAAAAACCGGTTTAATGAACATATAATTAATCTTGATTAATTAACACTTGAATTAATCTGGATTATTAGGACATTATGATTTTTCCCAAAATTTCCTTTGCTCACCATATTAAATTGCTATTTAGTAGTGCAGGGAAATAAAATCTTTATTTATTTCTTGGCGGGTTTCTACAATCTTCCCCCTCCTTATAGAAGTTTAGTCCCTAAACTCTCAACAAAGCTTCATTTAAACAAATTAAGGGTGGCGGCTTCTTCATATGGAAACGGCTCCCAAGTAGCTTCACACCGGTGTGGTTATTCCATCTTACCTTGACCAAAGGAATAGTTACATTCCTCGGTTATTTGCTCCTTATAGTCAAGTATCTCCCAAGCCACTCCTCATAAGATAGATCTTGTTGGAGTTCCACGGTTCATATTCTATAATCTTGGTTGGGTGGGTCAAACACTTACTCAACATGGATACGTGGAAGGCGTTATGGACTGGGCCAAATCGGAAGGCGGGGCCAGCCAGGTATGCTACTTTTCCAACCAGCTCTAGTATCTTGAAGGGAATGCTTGCGGGCTAAGCTTCCAGCGCTTTCAAAATCTTAATACACCCTTCATGGGTGATACCTTGAGAGTACTTTATGCAGCCCGCTTTGGAATTCCAACTGCGAGGCGTTTCTTATCGGCCTTAGCTCTTACATGCCGACTCTGAGCTATCCTCGGCCTTTCTCACGATGAGCTTCACCTATTTTTTCAGCTTTTGTACTTCTTTAGGTCCTTCAAACTTACGATCTCCCACATCATTTCAAAATATAGGAGATCGACATGAGTCATATCTGAGCCTCATAGAGCTATCGAATGCTTGCCTAGTAAAATTTTGTTATTGTGGCCGAACTCTGCCTTAGCCAAGTGCTCATCCCAAGAACCAGTGAAGTCGAGAGTACAAGCTCGCAGCATATCTTCTAATATCTGGATTGTCCTCTCCGATTGACCATCCGTCTGAGGATGAAAGGTAGTACTAAAGGTCAACCGGGTGCCCAGAGCTGCATGTAGACACTCCCAGAATTCCGAGACAAATATGGGGTCTCGATAGGATATGATCGTTACCGGTATACCATGTAGACAAACAATCTTGTCCATGTATAACTGGGCTAGTCGCGCCAGGCTCATCTTACGTCTCAATGCCAAGAAATATGCTGACTTGGTCAGTCGGTCAATGATCACCCAAATGACTTATTCCCCTTTTTGGAACGAGGTAAGCCTCTCACGAAATCCATCGCTATATGTTCCCACTTCCACACTGGTATAGGAAGAGGTTGCAATAGTCCCGCTGGCTTCTGGTGCTCTGCCTTCACCCGTTAGCAGGTAAGGTAATGGGCCACACACTCGGCTATCTCCCTCTTCATATCGACCCACCAGAAGGTAATCTTTAGTCCCATGTACATCTTCGTACCTCCAGGGTGGATGGTATAGCTAGAGTAATGGCCCTCCTCTAAAATGCCCCTCTTAAGCTGAGGGATGTAGGGCTGCAGAACCACGATCTCCTTGTCTTATGGTATAATCCTCATGTAGGAATTTTGTTTGGATGCCCCATTTGGATCTTCTCCCGGTGCTTCAATAATTGAGGATCACGTAAATTTGGTACCTTGATCCTCTCAATAGATTGGGCGGATACACAAGCTAGCCATGCTCACCTCTCGAGCTCGACTCGATCACCTCCGGCTCAGTCTCCTCCTTTCTTCTAGAAGGTTACATTCGGTGAGATTTGGAGCATCCCATAGTTGACCTTTCTACTTAATGCATTGGCCACCACATTAGCCTTGCGGGTGGTAGTGGATCTTTGAGAATTAAACAATCCTTGATTAAGCTCAAACCCACGGAGTCTTTTGCCTCATGTTCGAGGTCTTTCTATGTGAATATGTATTTGAGACTTTTATAGTGCATTGTACACTTCACATGGCTCATGTAGAAAATGGAGCCAAATCTTCAAGAGGCAAAGACTACATTTTGCCAATTCAAGTCATATGTGGGGTAGTTCTCCTCATGCGACTTACATTTGCCTTGAGAAGCATGAGGCAATGACTCACCCATTACTGCATGAGTACGCACCCAAGGCATGTCTTACAAGCATCACTATAGATCCGCGTATCCGCACCCTCTCTACGGTAGGGCGGGGACTGGTCTGGGGCACCAATCGACTCTTGAGTTCCATGAAACTACGCTCGAAGTCCTCCGTCCGGATGAAGGAGTACCATTTCGGGTGGCTTGAGTCATGAGTAATGCGGATCTGAAAACCCCTCTACAAATCTCCTTGTAGTAGCCATTGCTAACCCCGAAGCTCACAGTCTCTCTGGCGGTTTTCGGTCTACTCCAATCTACTACCGCTTCAATCTTCTTAGGGTCCACGAAACCCCATCTCCACGATGGCGTGCCCCAAGAAGCAACAACTGTTCAACGGAAGTCACACTTGGAAAATTTAGCATACAACTCCACGATCTCTCGGGGCATCCAATATCAGACCTCAAAGTGCTTCACATGCAACTTCTTGCTCTTGGAGTAGATCGGTATGTAAATGCGTCGATGAAGGCGACTACGAACCCGATCAAGTATAGATGCGAATACCCGGATTCATCAAATCCATGAACACGGCATTTGGGGGCATTGGTAAGCCAAACGGCATTACTAAGAACTCATAGTGCCCATACCTCATGCGAAGGCACTCTTGGGATATCCTGGCCCGGATTACTTTTGATGGTACCCGGATCTCAAGTCTATCTTGGAGAACACACTGTGCTCCACTGTGGCTGGTCCATCAGTCATCTATCCTCGGTAGAGGATACTTATTCTCATCAATTTGTCGGTAGTCAATCGTTCTCATCAATCCGTCTTTCTTCTTGACGAAGAATACTAGGGCTCCCCAAGGTGACATGCTTTCGGCGAGATGAAACCTTTATCCAAAAGTTCTTCCAATTTATTTGCTTCAACTCTTTCATTTCGGCGGTGCCATTCCATATAGGGGCTCTGGATATGGGCCTTGGTTCACGGGCAGTCGATGCCAAATTCCACTTCCCCCTCTGGGGGTAGTCTTGGCAACTCATTCGGAAATACATCCGAAAAGTCGTGAACGATAGGAATTTGCTCAACCTTGTACTAAGCGTCCTTTGCTTCTGAGATAGACTCTAGAAACCCGATACAACCCCTGTTGATCAGTTTCTTGGCCTGAAGTGCAGATATCTCCCGAGCCATAGAATAGCATTTGCTGCCCTTGAAGATGAATTCTTCGTAGTCTGGAAATTGGAAGTGTACCCTCTTCCTTCTGCAGTCTAGTACCGCATATGCTGAGGAGAGCCAATCCCCGAGGATGACGTCGTAGTCGCGCAACTCCATCAGATGTAGATCGGCAGTAAGTTCGTGGCCCTCGATCACGACTGAGCACTTTAGTGCCAACCTGTCATCGATCTTCGTCGCTCCCACCGAGGTATCGACGCACAGGTCGCGGGGTAGTTTCATTACATACAAGCTATTTCTCCGGGCAAATAAAGTAGAAACGAAGGAATGTGTCGCCCCGGGATCAAACAGCGTACAAGAATAGTAAGAGCAAACGGTAATAGTACCTGCAACCACCTCATGAGAGGCTCGGGCATCTTCCTGAGTCGGGGTTGTAAGCCGACCACGAGCAAGCTGGTGCGACTAGAAGAAGAAGGGGTCCAGCTGCCTTCCCCCTCCGCCTTAGCATCACCTGGATCCTCCTCCTGCGGCCTCGGTGTCCGTGGCTGGTGTAAATAACCCTCCGGTGTTTGTGGGGTCTGTCCGGTGATATGCATGACCCATCTCCTCGGTGACCGGCTTTGTCGGCCAGGGCAATCCCGATTACCGTAGTACTTTCGGTGCTACCATATCCGGAAGCACATATACACTTGAGTGCCAACACTGCTCTCTCTAGTGTGTGTGCCCCACATCCGGAGTGCAATGAGGACGTGGGCCCCTCCCTGATGAACCCCTGCCTCTGGACCCGAATGACAAGGAAGATCTGCTATAAGGCTGGGACCTGCGCTCACTAGTGGAGAGCCCTGAACTGCCCTCGGAAGATTCACTCTTCCTGGAGATCTTTCCTTTGACACTACTCTGCTCTCGCTTGCGTGGCTCCTGTGTTTCCTGCCAAGATAACTAAGCGTCCTTGGCTATCTCCACCAACTCGTGGAAGGGACATCTCAGAGATGGCATCGCGCTGAGCGCGAGGAGGTTGAGGGCCTCGGGCAACTGCAAGCTGGCGAGGCCTTGAACAGAGGTCGGCCAGAGGCGAGCGAGCAAACTGAATAGTGGCTCAAACTCGGCCTCATACTCATGTGGTCCCTAGTCCCCTCTTTAAAATTCGAGAAGCTCTTTGAGTCGTCAAGGCATATACGCTTTCATTTTGAAAATATTTGTCCAAGAAGGCGATTACGAACTCCTCCAAAGACCCAAAGCCTTCTTCACCTCTGTTCTTCACTTGATCTTATCTACAAACCTCTAGTAGCGTAGCGCCTTGGTATGTAGCGGCTAGTCTCCTACATGTCTTCTTCAGCGCTTCTGCATAGCGTGGAAGGTAGCCTCGATCTCGTCTATCCTTGCTTTCTACGCATCCCGGGTCGATTACCTCTCTCGAAAGGGGTCCGTACCTCCGAAGCGCGGAAGAAGCTGCTACTACCGGCCACCACCACGCTGCCTCCGGGAGGCTGCGGGGGCTATGTAGGTAGAGTGCGCCCTTCTTTGCTACCCGCTAACTGCTGCTGCTTGCTCATTTGATGCGTGCATAAATCTTTGTCATCTCACGCACGGGCGACGCTCAGCTATGGTGCAGTATAGACCCACAGTGCGAGGCGAGGTATCCTCGGGTGCGGGACGGGGATGTCAGCTCCGGTGGGCCGAGCCATGGTACCCACCCGGTACGGATCTAGGATATCCCCTGGCTGGGGTAAGCAGGGGTATCCTCACTGCGGGGTACGGGGTATCCTCTCTTGAGGGTACGGGGTAGCCAAGGTAGGCTGGGGTAGCCTCTTGTGGGAGTAACCAGGGATGACCTCTGTCATAGGGGAATTTGTATGCAGGTTTTAGGGGCACCCAGGTCTCGAGGGGCGGCGCCGGTAGGCCTCCTTGCTCGAAGGCAGAGCTAATTCATGCATTTAGTTACTCCATTAGTTAAGAATTCCCTCAATTAGGGTTGAGGATGTTTACTTGAAGCTCTTGGTACTCCCTATGTGGGTTTTCCCTCATTGAAACATGTCCAGTGGCGGTGTATATATGGGCCTTCGATCATTTGCCCGATCTTAAGGGGAAAGGAGGAAGGAAGGGAGCTAAGTGACTTTAGGAGGCTATGCACAGCGAGGGTGCCATCGGAGGAAGATGGTCCCGGCAGTAGGTGGCCGAGGATCTTTGCTTCCTTGGCCAGTCGCGTGTATTTGTCTTGTGGCAGCGTGGGCTGCTTAGCGTCTTGGTGGCTGGCGATGGGCTGGCATCTTTGTCGTAGCTTCGTGGGACTGTCTTGGCGTTGGGGGGACTGGCGGTGACATGGGTTCGTCGGAGGCAAAGGCGGCCTTGAGTGGGAGAGAAGAATGAACGAGAGAGAGGAAGGAGTTCTCAAATCTGAGAAGTGAGAGAGAGATTTCTTTTCTCTCTCTCTCTCTCTCTCTCTCTCTCTCTCTCTCTCTCTCATACTTATAGATATAGAATATTTAATATATCTATTTAATTAATAATTGAATTATTACATCTCATCTCCAATTCTTTTTATTTAAAAACACCAAAAGTTGTCACATGTCTCTTTGTTCACCCACATGACTAATGTTGATCACGGGTGAATTTATCTACTGGGATTTCTTTGTCTTTGGTTCTCTCGTCCCTGGCGCTTGGGCTTCGGAATCCATAGCAAATTTGGTCATTAGTCCTATATTGCGGAGTGCACTACAACATCACGGGGTTTGTCTCTCGTCGGACCCGAGATCCAAGAATATAAACTTTTAGTCAAATCCTTACGTCACGGGCATCTCTTGTGGCATCACTTGGGGTTGTTTGAGTCCCTACCGGATCCACCTTTCCGGGATTTGGATTTTTGTCTATTTTCTCTTCTGATAATAAAAACGGGTTTAATTAACATATAATTAATCTTGATTAGTATCACTTGGTATCTGGATTATTAGGACCATGTGATTTTTCCCAAAATTTCACCGCTCACCATATTAAATTGCTATTTAGTAATTCTGGGAAAATAAAATCTTTATTTATTTCGGGGCGGGTTTTACAGTTGTAAAATCCAGGATTTTTTCAGAATTATTTTATTTTTCTTAATTAGTTAAATAATAAATGAAAGTCCCCAAGGTTGGTTTACCAGTTGAGGAAAGTACTTTTGCCTCTTACTTGGATAATTGTTTCTTTTGTTAGATCCCATGCGTATGCATGCTTATTAGATTCCACTGGAGATTATTTCATTTCATTGATCTACCATGGATTATGCACATTTATTGAGGATTCATGTAAAGTACTTACGCTATCTTGTACCCTCTGGCCATTTATTGATTGGTTCCTTGACTTTTATGATGATTCTTGATTGCATGTTTAAGAAAGCAAGCAGTTACACTTTCCTTGTTCCACTCTTGAGGAGGTTTTGCTTGACATGTGTCTTGTTCTTGACATCTTTGCTTGCGCCTTATTTCATTCATAGCTTCTTGATTTATTGAAATCCTTGTTTGTAGCATGATTGAGTTGTTTTAAGGATGTTGGGGTCCCTAGCTTGTTTGCTTGTGAAATCCGGTATACTGTTCGTGGTAATGCAGATTATCATTTTATTAATCGGTGATACTTGTGCTTATAGTACTTTTGCACCTCTTCCCTTGGATAATTGTTGTTTCCTTGTTGATCATGCATTGTTATGCATGCTTATTATTGGATTCCTTGGATATTTATTTCATTGATCTCATGATTATGCAAATTCGGCCATTGATTCATGTAAAGTACTTACGCCTATGGACCCCAGGTCATTTATTGATTGGTTCCTTGACTTTTGATGATTCTTAGGATTTGCATGTGTTTTGTAGGCAAAGAGTATACTTGCCTTGTTCCACTCTTTGGAGTTTCTTGATATATATCCATATTCTTGACATGCTTGCTTGTATTCATTAATGCTTCTTGATTTATTGAAATCCTTGTTTAGCATGAGAGTTGATTGTTTTGGGATGTTAGGGGTCCCTACTTGTTTTATTCTCCCCTCGGATTCATTGGAGTGTGGGTTCTTACTCACTTTCTGCGGATGTTAGAGAGCAGGACACCCGGATGTTAGAAGCATTGCCTTAAATGCTAGGGTGGCCAGAATTACTACGGTTGTCCTGCCCGCATCGAATTGGGAATGAATTACATTTGGCCGTGTCGATAGCGTGAGAGGAATTGGCACTACCGAGCATAAGACCCGGCCTTGTGTAACGGCCAGGATAGGATCATTTTTCCGCCAATTGACGTCAGTATGTTGCTAACGGGGGAGACATTTGTGGAAGACTTCCATTGGAACTCCATACGAGGAGCCCGGGGCTTACGTAGCTAGGAGTTGTTACCTTGCTTGTTATTGCAATACATGGTAGATTCTTAGGGAGATTGGTGAGGCGTGCCCCAAGTTTGAATTTCAATATTCTTACTTGTTGAATATCATGTTTTTCTTAGACCCCCACTTGGGGAGTACTTACTGGAGCTTTCATTTGAAGCTCACGACTTATTTCTTCACGCTTCACAGTTATGAGGGGTAAAGATTCTAGCACCGCGGGGGCGATCGTGGGTGGGGTGGATTTAGAGGCAGAGGAGTCCAGAGAATGGGGACCTTGTTTTATTTTTATTGTGTAGCCTTGGGACATTTTATTTTTGTAGGTCCCTTATAGGGGCCCACAAAGTATTCGTAATAAGTACTCCCTGACACCTTTTTTTTTATGAGAGTTTTCCATTTGAACTCACATGGCTTATTTTTTTAATAATTAAGTTGATTTATTGCATTTATATGTTTTACTCCACTTAGGCCCTTGTATACGAGGTGGGGCGGAGCTCTCTACTCAAAGGGCCGAGCACGGTCTGTATACTTCATTTGGTAAGATCTATCACCCATTCCCAGCGTGGGTGTATGGCCCGGGAACATGGAGGTCGGCGAGGGAGGCTACTGCTTAGAGGAAGCCGGCTTCGGATCCCGGATGTTCAGGTACGCAAAACAGCGGAAGGCTAGGACTAAAGGGAGGAGAGCATTAATTCCCCATTTCTATGATGGGTAGCCATTTGTCTGCACAGAGGAGGGATGTGGAATTGCAAGGTGTGACCCCCATTTGCCGAATGGCCTAGGAGCGAGGCAGAGAGGATTGCACTAGAGCTATGGAGGTTGGTGATTGGACCGTTCATTGCGTGAGGAATTGAGAGCAAAAGATAGCGAACTTATTTGAATTGTGTGAGAGATGGAGCAGAAACTTTTCAAAGGTTTAGATTGGATGGAATGATAGTGATATTTTAAGATAAACCCCTTTTCACGCATGAGGGGTTGTTAGAGTGCGGAAATTTTGAGAATGCAGTGAAGCATTCTCAAGGATTGAAGTTATTCTTGGATAGAAAGTTCACACACGGGATTATATGAGTAAGAATTTCGAGGAGGTTTGAGAATTTTTACATAAGGGGAGGATTGTAAAATCGTAGGAAGTTTTTAGGGAGTTTTTTTATTTTTTCTTAATTACTTTGATTATATAAATAGAAAGTCCCCCAAGGTTGGTTTTACAGGTTGAGGAAGAGGATACTTTTTGCCTCTTCCCTTGAACAGGATAATTGTTTCCTTGTTTGATCCATGGGTATGCATGCTCATTGGATTCCTTGGATATTTATTTCTTTGATCTCCTTGAGGTTAGTACATTTATTGATTCATATGAGTCGCTACGCCTGAAGTACCGTTATGTTGATTAATCATTGATACTTGTGTAAATTACTTTGCCCCTCTTCCCTTGGATAATTGTTTCCTTGATGTAGTATACTGCATGTATTGAATTCCTTGGATATTTATTTCATTGATCTCATGATTATGCACATTTATTGATTCATGTAAGTACTTACTGGCCTTTCGTACCCTCTGACCATTTATTGAGTTGGTTCCTTGACTTTTGATGATTGTTGATTGCATGTTTGAAGCAAGCAAGTACACTTTCCTTGTTCCACTCTTAGGAGTTTTCTTTCAGATATGTCTTGTTCTTGACATGCTGCTTGTATTCATTCATGCTTCTTGATTTATTGAAATCCTTGTTTTAGCATGATTGATTGTTGTTTTTGGGATGTTGGGGTCCCTACTTGTTTTGTTTTTGTGAGAATCCAAGAGTTTTAGGGGTTAATTTTTTTTTAGTTGTAATGTTTCTTTAATTGTTTTGGTTAATAAGGGGAAGATTTCCAAAGTTGGAATTGTTAGAACTTTTTATTGTTTTGGAATGAAATATTTTTCTAGTTATTTCTTTTGATTAATTAATTAATTAAAGACAGAATTCCCTAAAATTCAAATTTAATTGAATTTATTTCTATAGAAATATTTTAAATATTTTAGAAAAGGATTTGTTTGAGTTTGGATGGTTATGCATAAATATCATATCTGATAAGAGATATAGAAAGTCTGAGATAAGATATATATATATATATATATATATATATATATATATATATATAGATGACATTAGATAAACATCATTTGAATTCAAAGATGGTAGCAAAAGGGGAATAATGTGATTGATGGGATGTGCTTTGATATACATGAATCTATGTATACATATATAATTGTATGGAAATTTGACTTGAAAGATGTGTTTTCATGCATACTAAAGTAAAGCTTCCTTATATATAGGAGATGTATATAAGTTGTTGTTTGGG
>CM048825.1:7995710-8067433 GCA_026586065.1 Dioscorea zingiberensis | reverse complement strand
TTATATACCTTTAATTTAGAAATTGGGATCCGCTTGAAACAAATGAAGTTTTGTTTTGGTTAAATATAGCATGCTTTGATGAGGGAGCTCTATACAACAAAGCTTGAAAGAGGTCCTCAAATGAGGGAGCTTGAGAAAAGGAAGCTACAAGAATAGCAAGAGCAATCCGAGGAAGAGGAAACCAAGGATCGCAAGCGTTTTGTTTTGAGGTAACATCTCCATAATGTCCATGTTATGGTATATATATGTATATATAGAAAATTTTTTTCAATGTAGGCATCCACTTCCATGTGAGATCTCTACTCTAGACGTGGATAAAGATTTTTTATGTATGCGAAGGGATATTGATAATCTCCTATTTTTTCTTTGTTGATGTTATTTATTACGCATAAGAGGATAAACCCTCTTGGTAGATGCCTCGGACAGTTATGAACCCCATGTGGATTTCTTTTAGTAATTGAATTCATTGGCCATTTATTAGTTTCTTTCAATGGATGGTTCTGTATGATTACGTGGTTTCATTCATATGATTGTGTCGTGCATGAAGCCATATGGTCGCATACCTTGCTATGTCTAGCAAAAGCATGTTCGATGCTTAGGGCTTTGATTGCATGCCTCATCTTATACATAGATTCTATATCTATCTGTAGTTATGTTACAACTAGACATAGGTAATGAAGGTTCGATTCCCATGCCAAGAGATCTCCGGATGTCGATCTAGATGAAGCTTAAATTGTAGGAACTCCCAAGAAACAACTAATAGAGAGATAATAATTAGGAATTTAATTGCTCATAAAAAAACCTAGGGGATTGAGATCCGAGGCCATGCTTTAATCTCCTCTCATTTCTCACAACCCGATTTGCTCGCTTTTAGCCTTTTCAAGTTAGGATCAACAACCTAATACAACCTTTTTGTAGAAGTTTCATACTAGATATAGCAAAAGAATAGTTAATACTAGATTTCTGAGTTCCTCGTGGAGATCACAATCCCGGGCCTTTTGACTATTACTCTTTTTTGGGGATACTTGAAGAAAGCGATTACCCCATATAATTCTTTGTGGGTAGTTGTCGTTCCAATGACCCCCGGCATCGCAGGTGCGTATCCAAGCGGCCCCTCGGTGTTGGGCATGCACTTCTTTGTAAAGCAATCGCCGCTTTCTACTCTTTTAATTATGAATTACTCCGCTTTTTCACTTCTTTTGTCCTGTGTACTGTTTTTCTTCGGCCAATCGCAATAAAGTACGTAAATCAGTAACACAAAAATAGAAAAAATCTTTGCAAAAAGGCAAGCAAAGTGCACGCAAATATCGTATGAAAATATGTATAATTATGTGCACTCATCATGTCTCTAGTAGCGCAGATTCTTCTTCTCCTCCTTCTTGTTTCTCTCTAGTCGACTCTCCTCTCACTTGGCCGCTTGGACCTTTTCTCTCGCTTTAATATACTTCTACGGCTTCCTAGCTAGGAGATCCTGCTTAGGTCCTTCAGCTGTTTCTTTAGTAGGGAAAATTTGGAAATGAAAACTTTCACAATCCTTTCCGTGGAATGCTATAATTGCAAAAGGTCTAAATTCTACAACATAGGATCTCTAGCGACTCCATGTTTGAACCACATGGACGATAGCCACAAAGGTTCTCTCTCCGCCTGGCATTTTGATTCTCAAGTGAGCATAGCGGAAGTTTTTCTCTATTTTTGTTATTCACAAAGTGATGGCTTACAAAGATTCGCTTTCGAGGGCCTGAGCCCCCAAAAAGTTATCGGTAAATCAAGCTCTATGGGGAGGCTAGAAAAACAAGGTTCTGCAGTGTTGGACCCCTCCGAGCTACCCAGGAGAAAGCTTGGCACATAATCTTGCATTCGCAAGCTCCATGAGGGAGCATTATGGGTTTGAAGGTTTCTAGGTGATCTATAGTGGGATACTACGCAGTTATCGTATTTCATTGATGTCATTTGGAACTCGGAGTGATAGAGGTACATGGAGAATGCTTGGAACAACAGAGAGATGGCACAAGGGAGCCGTATCTTCTCGTGATTCCTATCTGGCCGAGGGGAGAGGCTGAATGTCATAGAAGAGATGGTTCCTTGGCCGAGTCCGAGATCGAATGCTGCCGACCACGTGTGATGCTTATTCTTAAGAAGCGTGACTCTTTCTCCTTTCTCCTCGTGAAAGTTCGGGCTCGAGGGCTTGTGAGTAATGCTGGGATGATTGCCTTTTAACATCCGGACTGACTTCAGACTTCAAAGAGATGTTTTGGTTGACATGTGTGGAGTCCGGGAGTTTGATTGTCTTTGTATATAGAGGGCTTTGGTAAGCACCTCTAAGTGTTTTTGAGTATTTGAATTTGAAGATCTCAAGTCTTCTTCGAGGGATCGCCGTTGCTCGATTCGAAATGGAAGTTTCATTACCCGCCTTCTACCCCCTCCGTGGGACATGACTCGCTTCATTAGTTGAAGGCTTACATCGTTCTTCCCCGCTTTCTACCATTTTCACGCCCCAACCCAAAATCCTGTGCTCACGGCATGTGATAGACCGCCGTGACACTTGAATGTGGACGGGCCCTGCCCAGATATGAAGCCTCGATGATCAGTCAACACATAAATCATACACACAACAGAATACATATAAAAATATAATCATGTCTAACACATGAGTACACAACGGAAACAAAATACAATCCATCGGTCCGCAGACCCTACAAATATAACATATTAGGATCCTACAAGGGAACCTATAATAATATGTCCTCACACATGATAGTACAAGAGGTAGACAACCTTAGCGTAGTCCCAACAAATCCATGCAGTCCCACGCTGGCCATTCCTACGGCCCGTGTCCTACTCCTCGGGATCTCAAAAAAGAAAATCAACAAATGCATAAGCTGTACTCCAATGAAGTACCCCGTCAAGTGAACACAAATGAAGTCATGTCAAACTCAATGTAAGATAAGCAAATGAATATGCAAATCAAGAAACATGACAATCAAACTCGGGCGTGGAAGCACAAACCCTACCATCCAAACCACCTGAGTCCTCAAACCTACCCCAAAGAAATATTTCCAACGATAGGGAGTCCATAACCACGATCATGTCATCTCAAGACAACCAACTCATGTGAAGCTTGCAAACCATCCCCGGGCCTATCACCTAAGCCGATATCGATCCTCGGCCACAAATTGGTAGCGCTTACCTCTCATACATACATGTATACATGGTTAGTGAATCATCCCACTGACAAGTTGACGGCCAGAGTATTCTCCTACGATAAGAACTATCGGGTGCTATAGTGTCCTTAACCTCGATGCCCCACCGGGAGCCTTGCTCTATTACACGGGTCAAGAATCCACAAGAACACACATATCGAAAGTGGAAACAATCCCACAATCAACAATCATAAATACACAAGTATGGATTCATATATCAAGGAATAATCATCCAACAAATTATAAATGTATGTATTTGCCAAAGAGTCATGCATCAATGATGTAAAACACATCCAACGATAAGAAGACTAGAATAAAAAGTACTTACTTGTTTAAGTATGAAATCAAGAACCATCAATTATAAGGGAGAGAGGCTGAAAGTACTTACCTGCTTCGTGGATGTATCCGATCTACCCATAACTTTCATGACGTGGCTCCTTGCTTTACATCGGGATTTGATAGATAACGCAAAATCTCAATATCTATACAAATGCATATAGATTATTCATCCTTTAACTTGATTATGCCTATCTTATTAACTTAACCATCTCACCCTCCCTGGTGGGGTTCAACCCTTCTCCACTCAATCCCTTTAAAGTTTGAACTAGTGATAAATATCATTACTGTTAAACAACTTAACAAGGATCACTAATCCATGCCATAACCAGCTTCACAATTGTTTCACTCTCAACCCCTTTTAAATCCATAACTTGAGGTTGGCCACAGCCCATTAATGGGTTTGAGTCCAACAATAGTGGAATGAATCCAATAACTTACATAACTCTAATAATAACCATTATCATCATAAAAGAACTCTTCACGTGTGCTCCATGAGCACACATGACATTTTAATATTTATTGTTCCATATAATCCTCAAAGATTTTTCATTAAGAATAATTTTACAGTATCAACCCACCTATGCATGTATTCCATATTCACTTAATCAACTCAACAAAACACTTCATGTGCATATTCAAGCAATCCGGGATTTTAACACTAACATCCAAACTTCATAAAGGGTAAGGATTACAACATCTAAACTCTCATCTCGCTACACACATGCCTCTCCTATTTAGCGCTTTCATTTAATCATCATTTTAAGGAGGTTTTACTAAATGGAATTCATGCTCCAAAACTAACACCCACTGAGAGTTCCTTTACACCATCATTCATGCATACACATTATTCACACGACTCTTATATAAGTCGTCTTGTACTGCATGAAGGTCGGAGGGGTGTATTCAAGGCTACTCATCGAGTTTCGCTCTGCAGCTCCACCTGGGTCAGGCATACGATGGTCTAAGCAGTGCCCGGTCCGCCGCTCCTTGGTCGGTTGAGCTCCACGCCACGCCTTCTTTGCTTCGTGGTTGTAGTTGACGGATACTTTCCCGCCGCTTCCAAACTCCTCGTGGCAATTTCTCAATGCTACTTTTTCTACACCTGAGGATCCCACCTCTCTCTCTCTCTCTCTCTCTGATAGAATGGAATGTAGTGCTCTTAGGGAAGAGGTTGTACCTCTTATGGCACCTGGAAAAATGGTATTGAGGGCTTCGAGATGACTGGACATGACGTTGCCAACTTTATACGTGCTTGGCGATGATCGCGGCCGCTTGGATCAAGGCCAACTATCAACAAAGTGGAAAGGAGAAATGTTTGTTCATGCCTCGAGATCTTGTTCTTTCATCAAATGAGTACCGGTGATCATCCCGTGTGGTGACAAAGTAGATAACGTGCTGCTTCGTTATTCTTCATTTCACGCCGCTTGATCTAATGTAAGACCGGGTTGATTCTCCGCCAGGAGATTGCCATTTAAATCTTTATACAACCAATCTCATCCATTGGTTTTCAAAAGGAATATATGTGCATGTGTTGGCATTTTTACCTAAATGCCCTTCATTTGTTTTTATAGTTTCATGCGTGCCTTTTTATTCACATAGTCATATGAGTGAGTACAATTTACACTATAGCCCCTCAAGTTTTCCTATATTTTATTCAAGTCACTCATTCATGAATCCACATGGGTTATAATTTTAGTAAAGAACCCCTATATTCTTTCTCAAATTATTATACAAGCCCTATGCTTATTTTAATCTTGTGAAGGAGTGCATTTTTACATTTTAGGCCTCCATTCCTAATTTATTTCTCCTAGGTCTTTACTTCTTAACTCTCATGAAAATCTTAATATGCAATTAAGCCCGCCATTAAATCATATTAATAATGATAGGGAATCTAATTATCCCAAGCATGATTAGGGAATGATTAAGGATTTAATTAGATCAGAAAAACATAGCCATTTCTTACACCATTATTGAGATTAATACAAAGATTTCCTTCCAAAGTCCCTACAAACGACGCTTAACTATCAATGCCAAAGAATTGGCCTCCTCGTCAGATCGAGGGTCATCAGATCAACGAGTAGAATATATAGTTAGGAGACTCTTGGTAATGGGTGATCATGAGAGAATCACTGGCATGAGGCTTTAGAACCACCGATCCTTCTCTCTTGAGCTTGTGGCTTCATCTCCTGCATTGGCCTACACAAAAGGAGGTTCGGGATCTCACCTCCCCTCAACCCTTCCAACGCATCAAGCTAGTCTACCAGGTCGAGGAGAGGAAGTGCGAGACAAATTGGGAGAGCATTTATAGTGGTAAAATGAGAGAATTCTGAGGATGAGAGAGTGGGGCGAGGGAAGAGAAAGAATTTGAGGTCTTAGTCAGAAATCCCCAAAGAGGTCCTTTTTCTCTCTTCTCCTCCCCTTTTATACCTTTCTAATTCGTCGCTTCATTGTTTGGTGGGTTTTAAGGCCCCAAGCAACTTTTTGCTTGGGCCCCCAAGTGCAGCTCCAAAATTGGTGCCAGCTTTTAGATGGAGCCTTCCAAAGCCTCCGCTATGCTTTGGCTATCCTCCTTCTTTTAAGGTTAGGGTTTTCCAGTTATTCAATTGGAGGGAACCCGCGCAAGTGTGCCCCGTCCGGATTATTGGGGATCCGCGACATGTATCCTTGAACTGAGCTATTAAAGTCGTGCCACGTGTCCAATGAAATTCCCCCCATAATAATAATAATAATAATAATAATAATAATAATAATAATAATAGGGATTAGAGAAACATATGGGTGAAAAACAAGCTTTTGGATTTCAAAGGAAAATAATATTTTGGTGTAGACCAAAATATTTTTTCCTATGGAATCCAAGGATTCCATAGTAATTTTTTTCCTACAAAAACTTTTACCAAACAACCCATAATATTTTTTACTATGTAATGTTGTATTCTATAAGAATGAATTCCTATGGAATTTGTGGCTAACCAAAACCTGACCCTAATTCTTTTAGTAGTTATAAAAAGATGTGGGATAATAAACACCTGAAAGAAACACTTGTTACTCTATAAAAATTTTATAACATTTAAAGGGTTAAAGCCATTTTTGGTCCCTCAAAAACGGGACCAATGTTCATTTCCATCCCAAAATTCAATATTTGTTCAATATAGTCCTATGTATTGCATATTTTGACATTTCTCGGGTCCCTATATATTCCGTGAGATTTTGGCATTTTTGGTCCTTATCACGATGTGGCCATGTAGGAATACCAATGAAATGCATATAATCTTTTTATTATTATGTTTAGGTCTTATTTTGTTGATGTGGAGTGATAAGTATCAGATATGTTGATGCGGATCAGTATTGAACAAATTTTAAATTTTGGGACGGAAATGAACATCGGCCCGTTTTCGCGACCAAAATGGCTTTTAACCCTTTATTTTAATATGTTTTCAATTTCCCACTCACATTCAATAATTTGAATTTCCCTAAAATTTCTATTGCAAAAAAGAGAAATAACATCCCTATACTCATATGCACACTCTAATATGACATAGGTTGAATTCCACTTATGTTCAACACTAATGATAATTTTTTTATATTTTTTTCTACCATTTGAACAAAAAATATTTTAAATTCTTGTCTTCTTGTCTTCTATTTGAAGAATTTCGGATAAATAAATACTATTTCTATTTTTTTTAATATGAGCATCAATTATTTGTAAACTATCTTACACACATAAATTTATAATATCACATGCATATCTAATATGAAATAATTTTTTAGAAAGTATAGGTTTTAAATATGTTTTTAAAATTTTAATTTCATCAGTATTATTAGAAGAATTATTAAAAATTAAAAAAAAATTGAATTTTCAATTTTATAGCCATAAAATTGTATTTATAATATAACCAACAATTGCACTACTAGTATGCCTATATTTTAATGTCATACAACTCAAAATATGTTTTTATAAACACAAAGAATTATCAATAAAATGCCCAGTACAAGTATAACTAGTATGATATTTAGAAATTCAATATATGAAGTAGTAGAGAATTTAGAAGAAATATTAAATAAATCATATTATAAATTGAGAAAGTAATATTTTGCAATGTATTTATTGTAACTTTAATATATGCATAACAAATAGCTTCACGAATCATTTTTTAAAATTTTTGATTTTCCAAGAAGTTTAAAATAATGTTGTTCATCATGAATATAAATTTTGTTATAATTTTTCTAGGATTTCATTAAAAAAAATTGAAAATGTTCAAGATAAGAAGAAGTTTAGCAATTTGGACTTGAGTAGTGGAATCAAATTAGTTCATACGATACCGGTAAACATGTCTTTTAAGGTGGCTAGTGCTACTGAAGTTTGGCAAGAAAATTCTTTTTCACATTTTTTGCAAATACCACACGCCTTTATTTGCAACATCATTAATATTAAAAAAATTATCACACACCTTAAGGTTCATTTCCTATTACTCATATTGCACTAATAGATGCTTCAACATTATGACCATCAGTGCAGATTTTGGATTCAAGGAATGAGAATTACCGGTGGGGAAATCAAAGAAACCAATTATTATGCAAAATAAAAAATAAAAGTTTAGAATTACCTCAATTGCTTTTAAAAATTTGAAGAAGTGTAGACAATTGAATACACAAGCTCTCATCGTTTGTAATCCCATCAAGAGCTAGGATTGTTGTTACCCTATTAGGAGTAGATGTTTTAGTTCTACTAAAATAAGATTTAGAGATAGATGTTTTTCTCATATTCTTATCGAAATAGGAGTTATCTCTAGAGGCCTATAAATGAGACTCTAGCTACTCTATTCAGTTGTAATATGGAAAATATAATATGGAAAATAGAAGTTAATAGAAGTTAACATAAATAGGAAGGTTTAGTGGCCGTCCGAAACCTGGGGTGCGAGCCTAGACAGAGTAGAGTAGATCGACCGTAAGTGAGGATCTTGATGGTAGTCATAAATATAAAATATATATAGTTATAAAATGGAACACAGAAATTACTCTCAAGTGATAGAAAAAATCAATAAAGGTTTCAATTTCTCTCCACCAACCTTTCTTCTCCTCTCTCTCTTATTTTTAACAGCCAAATGTAGTTGAGAACCCAAGGTAAATGACTTGAAGTTGAAGTTATTTGAAAAACATGGAAGCTTGAAATTTTGAACCTGAACATGGAAGAACTTAATTGAGAGCTTGACGTCCTGAGAATGAAAGAAAGATGGGTCCATCTGGCACGCTGGTATACGAACCTGCACTCCAAAGACAAGCACTAGGTTAGGCTATGTGCAGCGTGGCCAGTGCCATGCATGGCCCACATCACGTGCATGGTGACACCTAACCAAAAACCTCTAATAATTGGTATTGTGTTGGTAATACATGGACAAAGTGCTCGGTGATTCGTAACCAAAAGTATGCAAGCGTATGCATGCACATACTATATATGAACGCAGCATTACGAATCATTCATTCATTCATTCATTCATTCATTCATTCATGCATGCATGCATGCATAAACATTGTGTCTTGTCTTACTCATCTTCTAATTGAATATGTTGGTGCCAAAACCGCTTTCCTCTGGGATTAGATCCGATCTGCATCATCGTTGAGATTTGTATTTGATTTGGTGCGTAATTTTACAGTTGATGATGGAAAAGTGATTTCGCCTTCGGATGACGTGAAGAAAACCGCACGGAAGAAGAAAACCGATTGAGTGTGCCTTTCAGCCTTCTGATTCAACTCACGGTCAAATTAGTGGAGCTTAACTAGAAAGTAAGTGGAGAGGGTTTCTTGGCTCAACTTTTTCTTACCTCTGGATTTCTTCATCTCCCTTTCTTATATAAGATTACCGAGGTGGTGGAAAATATCTTACCCACCTTAAAGTAAGTGGGGAATTGTCACGTAAGTGGAAATGCTTGTTTTCCAACCGGTGTCTCATCCGACATTTAAGAGGAGTTATGACGCTTAGTCTCCTAAACTAGATCTTTGCTCGGAATAAAGGTATGGTATGTACTTTTATTCCCTTGTTATTAATGTTCCAGACACCTTTTACCCTTATGTCTAGGGAGAATGATTCCTACGGTTTTGGGGTCGCGATATATGGAAGGTTGGGATGATGATAGGTGTCCGTCCAAATTTAGTCGGGTGGACGTCAAGGATTGTGCCAAGTGGCGGTTTTGCTCTTATGTGGGATTCGCGACACGTGTTGTGCCAGATATGACTATATCATTAGTACCCCCAAAAGTATGCTTGTGTTTGAGTCTGAGTGATAAATAAACCGGGTTGTTTTTCGGTCGGCTCAAGGACAAGCATTTGGTCTTGCCATGAATTTTCCTTATACTAATGTCAACGCCTATTTGACTAGTCTACAAATTTAGGCACTAGTTTCGGGGAGGAGATTTGGTTATGGTGTTGTGATACTGGATAAACACCTGTTGATCTTAGCTGGAGGCGTGTGCGGTCTTGTTATTGTATTAAATCGAGGCCCGGAGTTTTGAAGTTTTATTTCTTTAATAATCTTAATAATGTCTATATATATTGTTGTTTTGGAAATGAGGATGATTCATTGGCCTCTCTTTCTAGTTTTGTTTTTTGAGATGGCTTTTCCTCCACGTTTGTCTTTTCTTAAGGTATATTTTCCTAGTGTTTCCGTTCGTTTTTTGAGAATTCCTATCACCTTTTATGAACAATTGGGGGCGCTCGGATCAAGGGTGGTAAATCTTATAGGTCCGAATGGTAGCATTTGGAATGTTTTGCTTGACATGGATGGAGACATAGACGAAATGCGGTTTGTCGAAGGATGGTGGAACTTTCATACCGACCATTCTTTGAACGCGGGGGATTTTCTGATTTTTACTTATCTTGGGGACATAAATTTTGAGGTAGAAATCTTTGGGATGGACTGCTTGATAGAAGTGGACCCCGACGTCCCTCCTCAAGTTGGCCATGGAAGCCCTCGGTGATAGTGAAGATAGAGCGGATAGTGGGGGTCCTAGTGTTACTCCCCGAAGTCTTTGTGGCTCGGCTTAGGTGCAGTAGGTATGAACTTTTCGTGCATACTCAAGGTCCTTTGTTTTGCCCTTCTTTCTTTGTTTCCTTTTAGTTTGTATTATGGTCTGTAATTAATAAATTCTGAAGTAAACAACAAAGGTTGGATGCCTATTTATATATTTTTTGTTAAATCGATGTTCTTTAAATGCTTTTCTTGAGAAATGTGTAGTCATCGCTTTTATTCAAGAAGTCACATGTATTTTTTCAAGGAACTACGGGTTTTTTCCGAGACGTCATTTTCATGAATAATTTTCTGGCGGAGCGGGTCGCTTTTATTCGGGGTATTATGAAGAGTTCCCAAGGAGGTGCAAGGGGCTTTAAGGGTATCAAGGCTTATAAAAGGGGATTGGGGAGGTTAAAATATTTGCATCTTTTGTTTCATGCATAAGAAATAGGATTCTATGGCATATCCTTTTTCTATAGCTCATTCGGGTTTAAGGGGTCCTATCGATCAACTCAAAATTCACTGGGATTTCATGGAATTCTCGAAATGGGCGGAGGCTTGAAATGTGATTTTGAGGGTCTTAGTGGACACGCTTGGACCGTCAGCCTTGGTTAGGAACCCTGGTTCCGGGGAAATATGGTTTGAAAATGGTTGGCATGATTTTTGGGTTGACTATCATTTGGAAGTGGGGATCTCCGATCTTTGAATATACCGGAGGCGCTTATTTCCGAAAGTGACTATCTTTGGAAGAAACAAATGTCTCAAGGAGTGGGCTTTTTCCGCCGCCCTTTCACCCTAAGGCAATTGTTTTTAGTGATGATGGCAAAGGGAGGGGAAGAAGGTGGACTGATGAATCCTTGGACTATGATAAGTTTTTATGTCTTTCTTATGTGTTTGTATTTTTGTAAGTGGTCACTTGGTGACCTTTTTAGTTCTAACTGTATATAACTAGTCTCAATGTTCTTATCTTTAATCACCCTTTATTGTTTATTTTATTTTATTCATAAGTCTTGTCTCAACACTATTCTCAAGATTTACGTTGAGGGATGATGCGGCGCGTGGGGGTCAAGGTGATGATGGGGCGCGATAACCTATTTTAATCGTGTCAGATATTTGGTGAGCCGCAGCCTAGGAGGGAGATCTAGGCCGTTCGTATGAAATCATTTACTTTTTGTTTTAATGGTTTGATTTGGAGTGACGTTTGGTTAGACGGTTAGATTTGAGGGGTGGGTTCTTTAACGGTCCGATTTGGGAGAAGTTCATTTGATCCGATGGTTGGATGCCTTATCTTTTGGTTTTTTGAACAAGATTGAAGATTTATTTTATTTTGAATCCACGCAATCATTTTTCTCTTGCGCTTTCAGTACTCTGTCTTCTTCTTCGGCGATCCCCTGATTAGCGCGCTCTTGACCTGTTGAAGCTTTCTATTAAGGTAATGGAGATTAATCCTATAGATTCTAGGCCTCTCGCTTCTTCCGGGTTCTTCTTCCGATCCTTCTCGCTTCATTGGCTGTTGTCTCCATCTCCTTCCTCGATTCCACTTCATCCCTTCCCTCATATCGCCCAAAGTGGACCTAGGGGTCCGGCTTCTGCTCTAGGTTTGAGGGTTCATCCCAAGCATCTTCTAAAATAGAGGATGGGGGTTTGATGCCTTTTAAGTATCCTTAACCAAGATGATATAGGCTGCTTAGTAGAACGCTATCAAATTGATTTATCTCTTTTTTCGGTTAAGGAACCTTGTTCTGGGGAGTGAGCTAATTCGCCTAGGGAGGGTGAAATAGCTATCCATCGTGACGCCTGCTGTTAGGAGGACTTAGGCTCACATTTCCTAATATTTTAAGGAGATCCTAGATTATTATCACTATGCCCTTCTCAGCTGACTCCAATTCTTGAGGCCGCTTAGTGGGTTTGTTATTATTCTTAAAAATTATGGTGTAAAACCGACCATGCGTTGGTTTTGTCTTTTGTTCAGTTTATACCCTGAGCTAGATACCAACTCGTATTTCTTCTCGGCTCTTTCTAAGAAAAAGTTCTTAGGTAAGGTATATTCTTCCATTAAACGGTGGAAGAGTAAATTTTTCTACGTAAAATGCAAATCTGGGTGGGATGTCCGAACCAAATGGGAAGTTCCTCTGACGGTCAATGCTTGTGACGAGGGAATGACGGCTGACGAGAAGCCTAAGTTCTAAGAGTTTAAAGGAGTTTCTGGGGTTTCTGTGGATACCTATTTGACGACGGAGAACCTTCAGAAATGTTGCTTGTCTTTAGCTGCTGGTAGGGTTCGCTTATACCTATGTTTTATGAGTTTTTTGGGTTTCGGTCGTAATGAGTCGTCGGTTTTCTTGGTTCATAGGTGAATCAATGGGAGATTTAGAACTTGCCCAGGGTATTCTTGAGGATCTTGAAGGTGTTGTCCAAGCTCCGTTGACACGAGGGAGAAAAAAGAAAGGGCGGATCTGGGAGGGAGAAAAAATGGGAAAGTACTTCCAAGGAAGATAGAAAGAAGAGGAAAAAGGAGGGGAAGAAAGATGAGGGTCCTTCCGAGGCCAAGTGAGCCAGAAGTAGCTCTGGCACAAAGCTCCCCAAGAAGAAGAAGGAGAAAAAGAAGGGTGGTTCTGGAGATGAATCGAGCCGGGGAATCAAGAAAAACCGGGTGGATCTGCTAGGTCAGGAGGTTCCTCCTGATCCCTCGATTTCGATTCCTTCTTTTTCCTGGGGTCCTTCTTCTCCGAGGATACCGGAGCTTTTGGGCAAAGTTTTATGGAGGCTTCTGATGTGCGACGCGGGAAGCTCCATCGAAAGGCTTGTCTGCTCGTCCCTTGGAAGACTTTGTTACTGAGACTGCTATACCAGGGTCGATCGTTATTCCTGATGCTCCTAGAGAGGTAAAGCCGTGGTCCTTAGATTTTTTAGGAAAAGGAAAATCTTGGGTTGATCATTCTACTTTAAGACAATTGGGAATTCTATTTTTACAGGGGGTGGTGGCAGAGGTAGAATTTCGAGGCAAATTGGACCAAATATCTGCCACCAACCTTTCCTTACAAAAAGTTGGAGAGGTTCGGAAGGGTTTATCGACCCTTGAAAAGGGGTCTTCTTCAAATGAGTTTCTTCCTGGGATCGTAAGGCGGCTGGCGTAATTGTTGGAAGTCACACCGAAAAATATATGGTTAAGCAATTGGAGGGAGCCGGGAGAGAGGAAGTTGCTACTCAACTCCTCCTTTCTTCTACTATGGTAAGATCAAAAGTTTTTACTAAACTTTCTATTACTTTATGTTTATCAACTCAAGCTACTTATTTTCAATCGCCCTGTGTCGCTTATTGGGCATTTATCGCTCGGGTCGCCTTCTTTGGGAGGATGCTTGTAAAGCCCAAGATTTTTCTTATTTAGGAATTTATGCTTTTAGGCTTTAATTAATTATTTTCAATTTTTGTTAGAGAATAAGGGAGAGTCTCCCATGGATGGCTTATTTGAATTTTATCTAGAATAAAAGTCTTTTTATTATTCTTTAATATTAATAGTTCCCAATCCTAAATTTTACGAGATTTTATATTGTTTAAATATATTCTTATGGATAATAATTAGATGAAGGGATACGATATGAATTCAATTATGAAAATGGGGGATTAAAGTGATTAATCACATGATTTGAAACAAATATTAGCAAAGAATGGAATTTGTATCCTCTCTCAAATTTTGAATGGGCAGGGACGTGTTTACAATTTTACAGAAGGATTGGGTTTAGATGAAAAGTTGTCTTCACTTGCAGTGAAATACTAGAGTACAAATTAAAATAAACTGGGGGGCTTAGACGCAAAGAATTACATGATTTGATAAATAAATAAACTAATATATTAAAAGAGATTCGGATGAGATGCAAATTGAATTTAAGAGGGGATGATTTGATAGGATTATATATAAATATTTATATTTATATTTATTTAAAAAAAAAGAAGATGGATTGGTTATGGGATTTGATGGATGATTGGATATAATATATATATATATATATATATATATATATATATATATATATATATATATATATATGTGTGTGTGTGTGTGTGTGATGAAGACCCTACAAGTTCCTACAAGTTCCTAAATTGTATGAAAATTGACATGCTTGCTTATTTTTCGATGTTCTTTCCATCCATACGGTTGGATTTGGTTAAAACACTGTGCAAGCCAGTAAATGAAGAAGGATGTCAAATGGTGTGTCAAAATAGTGTGTCCCAATATATCCCACCCTATATATATATATATATATATATATATATATATATATATATATATATATTTATTTATTTATTTATTTATTTATTTATTTATTTATATATATGTGTGTGAAGAGTTTAATTAAAATTTATCTGATAGTTAAAGATAAAATAGGATATATATATATAAGAGGAAGTGATTATGAAATCAAAGTCAGGCTCAGTACACAAGAAAAATTTAATAAAAAAAAGAATAAAATACAGAACAAAACTATATTTACAAGAAAGCGCGTGGTCTGCCATTAAAAGAGCTTGAAAACTCTTTAAGCTCAGAGTGTGGGCCATGCACGTAAAAGTTCACTCTGCTTAGAGGGAAACGGTTGGGATTGATTAGAAAATAGGAACAACGATCCAATCGGTTGATGGACCTCCCCGAGGATGGAACCGCACCTGGAGGCGGACTCGCACTCTAGCCGCATACATCGGATGGGAGTTCAGTTTCCGAGGCGCGAAGAGCCTTATTCTCCTCAAGGCTTAGGGAGTGGCACCGTAGAGATCGCTTCTCAACCGTATAAGGTAAGGATCTATTCAAATCTCTTTTAAACTTTGTTTCCAAAGGGATAAGGAGTGCCGAGATCCTCCTCATGAAGTCTATATATAGGAAACCGGTCTTTAGAACTCTAGTTTTGCTCTCGCTATTCGCTGCAATTCGCTCGCAGAGAAGAAGAAGAAAGAAGGGGAGAGTGGAGCATATATCGGCCTTTTATCATGGGTCCTAGAACGGCGCTTGCCGAAGTCATCGTGGTTCGCCTAATCGGGCCCCTCGTGGTGAGTCCATGAGACCTTATAGTGTCATCGATGGGGTTATTTGATTATGAGATTCATATCCATTTGCATGATAGCGTATGGTCATTATAATCAGAGAAGAAGCCACGTGATGCTAGCCTTCCTATAAAAGACCTTGAACCCGCTTGATTAACCTCATGCAAAGTTAATGTAATGTGATAGTCTACTTGTCTTTGGATGTTCGAGCAGGTCTAAGCATGATTAGTTGGCATTAGTCTATAAGGTGGTTGTAATAACATGAACTTGGTATAAGGTCTTGACTGGCATGTCTGGTGAACTATGTGTTTAAAGGACTACTAGAGGATATAATGATTAAGTGTATATGATTGTAGTTGTCTTTGGTGACTAGAGTGATGAGAGCATGGATGGATTTATAAGGAGTCAATGTTGTGTGAAGGTGGGCCAATGTGGATGGTTCGATATATCTTTATTTTGTTTTGGTGGATCTCTGGGGGTGTTTTGAAGAACATAAAAGTGAAGAGAGAGAGAGAGAGAGAGAGAGAGAGAGAGAGAGAGAGAGAGGAGACTTTCATGTTTGAGGTTATACCACTGGAGTTTGGTTGGTATATTATCATAAGTATTGAGGATTTAGAGAGTTACATGTGGACAAGGGCTCTTGTGATACTTAATTTGGTTTTGATATCCTTAGTTTCCATTAGTGCTTATAAGAGTGAGTAAATGAGATGAATGCTTTAGGGGGGTCTCTGATTTGGTTGATGAATCTGTTTCTCTGTTGATTATGTCTTAGTTTAAAGGTTGGTATAGGAAAAAGGGGTTGTTGTAGGTCTGTGATTATATTCTATGTTTACAGGGAGTCAAAGCTTATGTGACTGAGTTTAGTTAGTTTCCAATAGATCAGGTTAGGTGGAACCAATTTAAAGGGGTTAGGACCATAGGTGGGATTAATAAAGTCCGAGAATAGATAAGAGGGCTACAGCCTGGTTGTCCCCTTCGAGGGACAGCTGTGCAGCTTATAGTTACTCGATAGGGTCGTGTAAGGTACCTTTGGAAAGATGAGAAGAGATCTTTCCAACAAGCATTGGATCAACTCAAATGGGTTCCTGGATCAAAAGTTATGGGGTTTTCTGTGGAATTGCGAGATAGATTCAGGAATTCCGAAACAGTATTATTATTAATATTAATGGATTATTTTTGGTGTCGGTACTGAGTTGTAGTTGTTATTACCAGATATCGACCTGGAGTATTGAGCCTTGTTACAAGGGACTCAGGCTAGTCGACTTGACATACAAGTTAAGGTAAGTTACCTACACCTAGATTCCCACCCATCATTGGGTTTTCTTGTTTTTGTTGATGCTAATTCTTTTAGCATGTTTTGTTGAACTTCTGTTATTGTGTATACATGCACGTACCTATTATTGCTTGCTTTCCTTCTTTATATGTGCATGGTTGTTGTGAGCTAGAGATAGAGCTTTATGTATTACTTGTCTTGCTCATTAGACACATCGCTCCTATGACTCACACTTGACCATGGGCACATGGTCTTGTGTGGCCGCCGTAAGCGCGTTCTGACGGGTTCGTTTTCCGATTCAGTGGAGCAAGTGCTCAACTGGAGCGTTCAGGGCTTAGGACACCCTGGCGTTCTGATAGTTTCGTGCCGGAGGGAGGATACTCGCGCCCAACCTTAGTGGGACGGTACACTGACCGTGTCGACACGTAAGAAAGGTGGCGCTACCGAGGTACGACCGGAGGGCCGATTCCAGGAGAGGCTGGGTGCTGACCGGGAATATCAATTCTTGGAATTCTGTTCTGGGCCTGAGGGCCATTGATTAGACTAGGAGTCTTTTCCTTGATGTTTTCTTGATAAGCTCCTAGGTTCTTGATTGTGCGGGCGTAGTCCCGGTTGTTTGCATTTATTAAATGCTTATTGCTTATCATGCTTATTGACTGGCTTCGTTGAGATCCCTACGGGGAACTTACTGAGCTTTCCTTTCAAAAGCTCATCCTTCTTGTCTTCCTTTTTTTTCAGGCTTAAAGGAATAGTGGATACAGATTCAGGAGCTACGCGTAGAGGTTCGAAGAAAACAAAATTTTTGTGAGAAACATTGTATTTTGTTTAGGACCCTTGTAGGGCCATCACTTGTACTTTTAAGTTTTAATTTCCGCTTTGTAACTCATTGTTATTAATGAGAATTTTGTTATCTGTTCTGGATTACTTAGGCCTTGTATCCGAGCGGGGCCCGTCTCCACTTGGATACGACCGTCAGACATCGCGTTCGAGGTCCCGGTTCGGTCGGGCGTGACAATGCCGCTGGAAGTCGCCCATCTAAAGACTCAAGCTGCCTACTTTGGTGACCTTATCCGACGCCTTAAGGAGGAGAAGGAGAGGGTTGCCAAGCGCTTAATTGAGTTCTTGGGGAAAAGAATGACCTCCTGGAGAATCTAGCTTTGAAGGAAAAAAGAGAACGATGATCTTCAGAGTTCTCTCCAAGTTGCTGAAGCGAATGAATCTTTAGGGCGCCGTGGTTGGTTTGAAAAAGGAGCTCAAGTCTCTCAAAGAGGAGAAAAGTAAAGTTTTTGAGGACATAACATCCAAAACAAATTCTCTCGCCCTTGTTCAGGGTGAGCTTGAGAATGGAAAGGGATGGCCTTGCGGAGGACTTGGCCTCGGAGGAAAAAGCTCTGGAATCCGCTCGGCAAGATATAAAGGATTTTGAAGTCCAAGTGGCTGAGCTTCAGTCAGAAATATTACGACTTAAGGATGGGAGAAAAGACGCGGTGACTCAAATCTATGGGATCATTCAGACTGCCGCCCGTCATGATTCCGCTATGGACGTTCTATCCATGGGGCTTTCTTCTGTGTTGAAGTTTTATGTAAAGCTAAGGGGTAAACGTCAAAGCGTGAATGTTCCGACTGAAAATGAAGATCCTCGTCCGTATGAAGGTGGAGAAGTAGCTAATACGGGGGCTCCTAGTTCATCATAGGGTGTATCTTTTACTTGTTTTACTTGGTTTGTATGTGGTCTTCTGTTTATGTTGTTTATAGTTTTCACATGTTATTGTTTTGTAATTTAATTTGAAAAGATGTTGAAATGAGAAGCTCGAACCTTCATTTTGGGGACGATTTAATTTCCGGTTTTTTCAGTCATAGTGACCTTTTGAAGATCCCCCTTGAAATGTTTTTGTTGTTGTAGTGTTTGATTCGGCCTTCAATTTTTGTTCAAGTTTTTCTTCTTGTAGTTCTGTGGGAGAGCTTTCTAATCGAGGTTTTTACCTCAGCCTAACGGTGGGACTTTTTTAGTTGAGGATATTTGCCTCGGATTTGATAGGAAAATTTTGATCGAGATCTTTCCCTCGAATCTGGCTGAAGGAGTTTTGATTGAGGTTTTTTCCTCAGATCTGATTGAAGGAGTTTTGATCGAGTTTTTTTGTCTCGGATCTTTTAAGCGACCCTCAACCTTCTTTATATAATTGCAAAACTCCCCTTTTTATTGGTAATAGCGTCATAGATGTTTAGCATGATAGGGCCGCTTGAGGAGTTTTCCTTCTACATTGGCGAGCCAGTAGGTTCCCGTCCGGACTATTTTCTTTACAATATACGGACCTTCCCAGTTTGGAGTAAGCTTTCCTGTTCGGCTTTTGTTGCCTTGGAACTCATTTTCTCTTAGGACTAAGTCTCCGATTTGGAAGTGAACTTCTTTCACTCAAGAATCGTAGAATCTCTTCACTTTTTGTCGATATGTTGTGGTCGTTGCTTCCGCAGCTTCTCTTTTTTCTTCAAGGAGGTCGAGCTCTGATCTGACTCTTTCTTCATTGGTTTCGGGGGAGAAAGTTTGTGTTCGTAGAGTTGGC
The DNA here is from genome assembly GCA_026586065.1 of Dioscorea zingiberensis. Taxonomy (NCBI): domain Eukaryota; kingdom Viridiplantae; phylum Streptophyta; class Magnoliopsida; order Dioscoreales; family Dioscoreaceae; genus Dioscorea; species Dioscorea zingiberensis. The sequence continues at coordinate 8,048,023 of CM048825.1, read as the reverse complement.
ATTCCTATTTCAGCGGGGATGACATCTTCAGTACCGTATGTAAGGGAAAAAAGGGTTTCTCCCATCGGGGTTCGGCTAGTGGTTCAATACGCCCATAATGCGCTTGGAATTTCCTCTACCCAACTAGTTCCATCTTTGAGGACTCGAGCTTTAAGCGTTTGGATTCAGGTCCGATTCGTTACCTCTACCTGACCGTTTGCTTGGAGTGGGTTACTGAGGTGAGTCAGGATTCAATTCCTAGATCAGAGCAGAAGCTTTAGAAGGCTCGATTTTCAAATTATCTTCCGTTATCGGTGATGAAGGCCACTGGGATTCCAAATCGACAAACGATCGTTCTCCACAGAAATCCTTGACAAGCTTTTTCTGTTATTGTAGCCATGGGTTCTGCCTCTACCCATTTAGTGAAGTAATCGATCGCGACGATTAGGAATTTCATTTACCGAGTTGATGTGGGGAACGGACCCAAGAGATCTACTCCCCATAAGGCAAAAGGCCTAGGACTGATAACCAGGGCAAGGGGCATTGGTGGTCGTCGTTGAATTTTGGAGTGGCGTTGACATGCATCGCATTTCCGAACGAACTCCATTGTTTCTCGAGCGAGTGTTGGCCAGTAGTACATTTGCCTAAGGACTTTGTAACTCAAGGCTTTTCCTCCTAAGTAATCTCAGCCAATGCCTTCATGGATTTCTCAGAGAACGTAATTGGCCTCTATTGGTCGCAAGCATCGCGGGAAGGGTTGCGTGTATAACCGTTTATATAGACAACCATTTATAATCCCGTAACAGGACGATTTGTTTGTGATCAGTCGAGTCTCTTTTCTATCAGTTGGGAGAAGCCCGCTTTGTAGGTAGTTTTTGATCGGATCGATCCAGGATACTTCTTCTTCGATGTCTTTTATTTCCTCTTCTGGTTGATTTTCGACCGTCTTTTTTGTTGAGGAAATGAAGGTTGAAGGATTGACTTGTTTCTTCATTTAGTGAAGTAGGCTTGCTGGATAGGAGATAGGCTTCTTCATTCTGAGTCCTAGATTTTGGTAACTGGAAAGATGTGAAGCTTGGGATGATCTTTCCGATTACGTCTTTATATTTGATCATGTTTTCTTCTTTGGCCTCGAATTCCCCCGTTGTGTGTCCGACAACAAGTTGTGAGTCATAATAGGCTCGTAGGTTTTGAATTCCGAGGTCTCAGGCCAATCATAGGCCTGCGATTAGGGCTTCGTATTCCGCCTCATTGTTGATTGCTTTTAACTGAAATTTTAGAACTGTGGCAGTTTGCCATCCGGAGGGGGAGCGTAAGACTAACCCTGCTCCTGCTTTTTCCTCTGTGGAGGATCATCTACGTGCAGGGTCCATTGTGAAGACTCGGAATTATCTTTTTCCAAATCTTCTGTGAGTATTTGACCTTCATTTTCTTGAGCAGTTAGTTCCATGATGAAATCAGCCAAGACTTGGGCTTTGATTGTGGTTCGCGGTTTGTAATTGATTTCGAATTCTCCCAGCTCTATAAACCCCTTGGCCAATCTTCCGGAGGTATCTGGTCAATAGAGGACTTGCTTCAGAGGCTGGTCAGTTAGAACAGTGATTTTGTGGGCTTGAAAATAGGGTCTTAGTCTTCGGGCTGAGGTGATGAGGGTGAAGGCCAATTTCTCGAGGGGGAGATATCTTGTTTCTGAGTCACTAAGGACTTTGCTTGTGTAGTAGATAGGTTTCTGAATTCCTTCTTCTTCTTTCAAAAGAACTGCACTGGCCGCTCGGATGGTAGTGGATAGGTATATGTAGAGTTCCTCTCCATTCTGGGGTTTGGCCAGTATTAATGGTGACTGGAGGTAGTCTTTCACCTGTTCGAGGACTTTTTCACATTCTGCATTCCACTCCATTTTTGGCGCCAGAGTGCCTGAAAGAAGGGAAGATTTTTCTCTCCAGATTTTGAGATAAAGCGTCCGAGGGCTGCTAGGCGTCCATTAAGCCTCTGAATTTCTTTAAGGGTTTTTGGTGACCCCATTTCAAAGATGGCCTTGATTTTCTCTGGATTCGCTTCTATCCCCCTTTGGGTCAGCATGAAACCTAAAAATTTTCCCTAACGAACACCTAAGGCACATTTACTTGGGTTGAGGCGCATCCCATATGCCCGGAGGGATTGAAAAGCTTCTTTGAGGTCTGTTAAGTAGTCCTGAGTTTTTTCGCTTTTCACTAGGATATCATCCACGTAAGCTTCTATATTTCTCCCTATTTGTTTTTGGAAGACTTTATTTACTAGTCTTTGGAAGGTTGCCCCAGCGTTCTTCAGGCCAAACGGCATTACCTTGTAGCAATAATTTCCCTTGTTGGTGATGAATGAAGTTTTCTCTACGTTGATTTCAGCCATCTGGACCTAATTGTAGCCTGAGAATGCATCTAAGAAGCTTAGCATTTCATGTCCTGCTGTGGAATCTACAAGGTCGTCGATCGAGGGCAAAGGGAAAGAGTCCTTGGGACAGGCTTTATTTAAATCCGTGAAGTCAATACACATCCTCCATTTGCCGGAGGGTTTCTTGACTAGGACTACATTGGCTAGCCATTCCAAGTAACTTACCTCTCGGATAAACCCTGCCTTGATTAGTTCGGCAACCTCTTCTTCCGATGCCTTTTGTCTTTCTGGGGCGAAACTCATTCGTTTTTGGTTCACTGGTTTGAAGGAGGGGTTCACATTGAGGTGATGTTGATGGTAGTTATATCGACCCCTGGCATGTCATCTGAAGACCAGGCAAAAATGTCAGAATTTTTCTGTAGAAGAGTCATGATCTATTTCTGTCTTTCAGTAGGCAGTTATGCTCCAATTTGGACTATTTGATCTGGTTTGGATTCGTCCAAGGGGAGCGTGATCCGTTTTTCAACCGGAGTTGGTTGATGGTCTTCAGTGTTACTTTGTTCTTCAGCTCTGTTAACAGTCATTGTCTCTGGGGCCTTCCCTTTGTCTTGATCTTTACCTTTGAGTGTAGAGACATAACATTGTCGGGCCAGCGGCTAATCTTCACGTAATTCTCCACAGCCATTTTAGGTCGGAAATTTGAGCAGAAGGTGGTAGGTGGAGATTACGGCCCTTAAAGCGTTAAGGGTTGGCCTCCCAAGGATGATATTGTAGCTGGACGCGCAGCGTACGACCAGAAAATTTGCAGTGACTGTGGATAGTTTGGGTGGGCTTCCGACTGTAATTAGGAGGGTTATTTTTCCCTCGGGCTGCACCACTCCTCCTGAAAATCTGACCAGACTGGATTTGATCGGAAGTAGGTTGTCCGCGTCATACCTCATTCTTTCAAAAGCACTCCAAAATAGGATGTCTACTGAACTTCCACTGTCAATGAGAACCCTCCTCATCTTGAAATTAAAGACAGTAATGGCGACGACTAAAGCATCTTCATGAGGGTGGCGGACCCTTCCGGTTTCTTCGTCTTAGAAGATGATGGGTGGTGCAGGTCGTCGTCTTTTCAGAGTCTGCCTTTCTTCAGTCGCTCCAACCATTCGAGCGTAGCTTTTCCTGGAGGATGTACTTTCTCTACTACATCCGGGTCCTCCACTGATGTAGCCGACAATTTCTCTTCCTGCCTCATTGCGCTTTGGGGGTGAGGGCCCATTTTCCTTTGGGTCTTGGTGAATGTACTATTCAAGTTTACCTCTTCTAACAACATCTTCTATGGCGTTCATGAGGTGGGTGCATTCTTCTGTGTCGTGGCCTCGAATTCGGTAAAAGTTACAAAATCTCTTGTTGTTTTTCCAGAGGTCCGGATTCTTCGTAGGCTCAGACGATGTTAAAATCTTTTTGTCTTGAATATGCATCAGGTTGAAGCTTCGGGTCTTGTTGAGAGGGGTATGGTGTTCATACCTTAAAATTTTTCCCGCCTTCGGGGTGTTTCGTGGTTGAAGGACGTGCTATCTGGGGCGAGGCGGTAGCTCTCGGTCTCTGTTGCCTTCCCCTTGCGACCTTTCCTATCAGGATTCTCTCTGGGCTCTTTCAAGAGTGGGAGGGAGCTTCTCTGTTTGTTCTTCTTTAGTTTTCTTTTCGAGCCTCTTCTTCCCATCCCGCATGGATTTTGTCGGAATTGATATATTTCTGGGCATGGGTCAAGAGATCAGGCATGCTCTTTGGTGGTTCTAGCGTGAGTGAGAAAGGGAACGGAGAATCGAGGAGCCCTTCCATTAGAATGGTGACAATTATCCAGGGAGTAAGGTTGGCAACGTTTGATGCCTCGTCAAAGAATCGATCAAGGTACAGCTTAAGGCTTTCTCCTTTACGCTGCTTGACTCGCATAAGAGTGGAAGGTGTCTTCTTTTGCTTGGAGTAACTGGAAAAATTAGTAAGGAAGAGGTCCGCCAGTATCTGGAAAGAGGGGACTGTACTAGTTGGAAGGTCGATGAACCAATCTTGGGTAGTTCCTACTAATGTGGCCGAAAAGCCCTGCACATGCGGGTATCGGTCATTCCGGAGAGGAGCATTGCCGACCGGAAATACTTTAAGTGGCGGGAGAGGTCGGTTCTGCCATCATACATGGCCACGGGGGTAGCCTGAACCAGTCTGGAACATGTTCTTCTAATATTTTATGAATGAAGGGAGAAATTACTTGGGGTGCGTACCTCTCAGGTTCTTCTCTTCGGTAGGGTGGGGTGTCTCGTAGGATTCGTCCATCGTAAGATACAGTGTATTGCTGGGTCCTTGAGCGGGCACGATTACATCAGCGAACTGAAGGTGGTTCCGAGCTATCCGAGAAGAGGGTTCTTTCTCTACGTTCCTCTCTTGGCCTGCTATCCCTGGGCGTGCGGGCGCTGGATCTTCCCCTACTTATTGAAGCTGCCGGTTGAGCGGGCGGAACTGTTTGGGGGGGTTGGGTTTCGGGGGGTCGGTGCCGTAATGTTTGAATGACTTGATCTAGCTGCTTCAGTCGTCGTTCCATGTTTCGATATTGCTCATAGATGTTCTCCTCCTAGGGATGTTCCCGTAATATAGGTGGGTTTTCTCTCACCTCTTGTGTTTCGCTGGGGACGTTAACGTCGTTATTTCCTCCTCCTTGTTCCTGAATGCGGGTTGACCTTCTAGTTGTTGTCATTTTGGCTTTTTGTAAGAATCCCCACAGAAGGCGCCAAACTGTTAGTGCTAAAAACCGGCTTTCCCTCGGGATTAGATTCGATTCATATTAACGATTGAGATTTGTGTTTGATTTGGTGCGGACTCTTACAGTTGATGATGGAAAGTGATTTCGCTCTTCCAGATGACAGAAAGAAAACTGCACAGAAGAAGAAAAACCGACTGGAGTGGGCCTTTCGCCCGGATTCAACTCCGACAGTCAAATTAGTGGAGTGAACTGGAAAGTAAGTGAGAGGGTTTTTTGGCTCAACTTTTTCTTACCTCCGGATTTCTTCATCTCCCTTCCTTATATAAGATTACTGAGGTGGTGGAAAATATCTTACCCACTGGTTGGGCGAGTAGGGGAATTATCAGTGCAAGTGGAACAGTTGTTTTTCAACTGGTGTCCGATCCGGTATTTAAGAGGAGTTATGACGTTTAGTCTCCTAAACCAGATCTTTTGCTCGGAATAAAGATATGGTATGTACTTTTATTCCCTTGTTATTAATGTTCCAGACCTGCTTTTACCCTTCTATCCAGGGAGAATGATTCTAGTCGGTTTTTGGGGTCAGTATATATGGAAGCTTGGGATGATGACAGGTGTCCGGTCCAGATTTAGCTGGGTGGACGTCAAGGATTGTGCCAAGTGGCGATTTTGCACTTATGTGGGATTCGCGACACATGTCGTGCCGGATATAACTATATCAAAATATATTGATACCAATGATTTCGCCCATGAGCATCACGCTTTGCTTTCGAGTGAGTTCTAAAGCCATCAAAAGGCCAACATCTCTTTTCTCGCTCTCTTTAATCTTACATTTTACTAGTTAATTAACTATTGATATATATCCCACATAAAATTAATTTCTTGCATTAATAATCTTATTAAGTAATTTAACTGGTCTTTTTATTCTATAAATTTTCAAAAACAAGTTGGATAGTTGACGATACATAAGTTCTTAATAGAGGTAATCGATTGATATTTAAACTAAAAGATCGATATATTACAAGGGAAACTAGGAAGTGTTTGGTAAAAATGGAGTTCAATACTAACTTTCTGAAAATATTTGAATATATTAATTTATAGACAAATCTAGTGTGGCATTTATACAATAATATGGAGTTTATCTAATTGTTTTTTATTATGTAGTAATTGGAAGTAGTTGTTTTCAACTGTTTATTAAAATGATAAAAAAAAAATTTACAAAAAATATCACTATCTTTCTTTAATTTCCTTTTACTTTTTATCATGTCATGTCATGATTTCTAATCTAATCCAATATTTTTATGCTCATGTCTTAATTAGTCCTAATTCATTGTATAGTTTTTGAAGGGTAACCTCGGCGCAATGGTAAAGTTATTGTCATGTAACATGGAGATCACTGGTTCAAGTCATGCAAACAGCTTCTTGCAAAAAAAAAGCAAGGTAATGCTACGTACAAAAGACCTAAGTGGTCTGATCCTTCCCCAGACCCCGTGAATAACGGGAGCTTTGTGGTACCGAGATGCCCTTTTTTTCTTTGTATATTTTTTGTGGATTCAAGGATACAAACATATGCAATATGAATGCAAGCTATGAGATAGTTCTATCCAAGCATAGCTAATTACTATGTGAATATTGCAATTATATCCAAGATGGGTGAATTTGAGAGACTGATCAAGTGTGTTTGGTCATATGGAAAGGGAAACTACTCTCATTGGGGAGACGCATCACTTTAATCAACGCGGTACTCTCGGCAATCCCAAACTATTGGTTATCCATCTACCGGATACCGGAGTGGGCTACCCACCAGATCAATCAGATAAGACGAGACTTTTTATGGAGAGGAGCCGAGGAGGATAGGAAGGCATACCAATTGGTATGCTGGGACCGATTATGTAGACCAAAGGATTTGGTGGATAGGGCATAATCAACCTCTGATACTTCAACACAGCCATGTTGGGGAAGTGGAGGTGGCGACTACTTACTAGGCAAGCTAGAATATGTGCGAAGCTACTGAAATACCAGTACTTCATAGGGCGTGAGTTCAACCCCCATGTACCAAGACACTCATGCAGCATCCTTCTTCTGGAAGGGGGTCACTCAGCAGCAAGAAGCCCTACTACACAACATGGCGGCCGAGGCGGACATCGGGGAAACAATATACTTTTGGCCCGACAATTGGATGGACGGACATGCACCACGAACTGCATTTCCATCTCTATATGATATGGCTCAAGAAAAGGGGCACACAATAGAAGAAACAAGAGTTACTCTAGCACAAGGTGGTTCGATACTCCTAGAGGGCCCGCTCACCGATCAGAGAGGAGCAAACAAGATGGAGCAACTCATCAAAAAGTGTCAAGACAGCCAAGAAATAGAATATGATAGGAGGTATTGGAAGCTCACTACAAAAGGCAACTTCACCATGAGATCCTACTATCGATACATGATAGATAGGGGTGTTCAATTAGAAGTCGGGAGTAGCTTCTGGAAACTGCCCTACCCCAACAAAATCAAGGCTTTCGCCTGGCTAGCGTTGGATAACAAAATCCTGACCTTAGATAACCTAAAGAAATGCGGTTGGTGCGGAACAAGGATAGTTTGCTACCTCTGTGAGGATAGGGAGGAAACGGTACAACACCTACTCCTGAATTGCCAATACTCGACGAGTTTCTAGCAACACTTCACACAACTAGGCCAGTTGGGACCACCCCCCTCAAGAATGAAAGAACTATGGGGCCGAGACGCGTTTACCAACCTCTTACCAAGGGATACACGTATGCGATGGAATCTGCTATCAATGTTCATTATTTGGACAGTGTGGATGGAACGAAACAGGAGATGTTTTCATGATAAATGACATGTTTTCACAAAAATAATCCTTGACATTGACTTCCTAACATTGCCTTGGTTTGATGCAGCTCACCCATCCAAGAGGCCTAAGCTGATCGCGATGGAATCCATTGTAAAGAGTAGTCTTGCCTTTACAAGGGAGGAGGAACCAGGGGTGCTTCCTAGCACCGGCAGGGGTATAAGGGAAATCAGGGGATTTCTGAGGGGTACTACACCCCAATGTATCGAACCAGAATAGGGTTCATCTATGTAGCCTCTACTTATATTAAATAAAAGAATGTGGTTTATCCACTTTATTTTTTTTAAAAAAAAAAAGTGTACTTGGTTGGAATATTACTGTTCATTTGTAGTTTATTGACCAAAGTTGCTATGTTTTTTTTTATTTCAAAACTCAACTCATCTTCTCCGACCTTGGAAATTTATCTTACACAAGTCACTTTGTTGATTTAATTTTGATATTATTTTTGGTTTTTATGATTTTACTTTTTAGCTAAATAAAAACTATTTCATAGTTATTGTTATCATTAACAACTTTAAGTCAATTACTATTTAACTTTTAACACTTAAATAGTGAAATCACTAAAATGTTCGAGTCATCTTAGTCAACAATAACTTGAACTGATGAGTCTATCGAGTCTTTGATTAAATTGAACTTGAACGAATCCAAATTTGAAGCAACACAAGTCACTTATGACCTCGACTATATCAGTTAAGTCACAAATAGACTAAGCTATCTTGGTTTGATGCAGCTTACTCTAAAGAAGACTAATCTAGAAGCGGCCCAAGCCCTGATCAAACGAAGCCTCATATTCACTGAAGACGTTACTTCTCCAACTGCAGAAATGGGAGAAGGGATATCTAGCTCGGAGTAGACAATGTCATGCCACTTGCAATAACTCTTGTTCTTAGTCTTTACTTATTTCACTTTTATGTAACAAGGGTAGCATGTAATGATCTACATGATATTTAATAAAATGTGATTCATCTTTTTTTTAAAAAAAAAAACTTCATATATATAACTCAAAACACAAATTAAACCTATGCCCATATCAGATATATGATGTTAGTTCCGGCGGGGTGTTAGTGTGAGGTTTCAAGGTAGATAAACTCTCAAAGGTATGCAAGCACACGCACAGTCAAACAATGAAAACAACAAGAAAGAGAGACACATAAGATTGGTAACCCAGTTTGGCTTCCAAGCCTACGTCTAGGGGGGAGGGGGGTGGTGGGTGAAATCGCAAGTATACGAGTCGTAGTCAAGTAATAGAGTGGACTATGGGAAGTCGGATGTTGAACCACAGGGAATAGAAAATACTAAATTCAAACCAAGATTTACTAACCTAGTCTAGTACGCAAATTGGGGGGGTTTTTGGAGTTGTGAAACCGAGAAATCAGAAAGATTGCAATTAAGAAACAAAAAAAAAATCGAGAATTGGTTAAGATTAATCAATAGCAAGAGACGATACTTGGGTATGCATCCCTTTTGGATTTCAATTCTGAAGGTAAGCAAAGATGTTTATGAATCAAAGTTGATACTTCTTGTGCTAATAATCCCTAAATTATATCCAACCCCTCTTCCAAGGTGATTGTATAACTAGTCTCCTAGGACTTGATATGAAGCTCAAGGGATGATTCCTAAATTATATCCAACCCCTCTTCCAATGTGGTTGGATAACTAGTCTCCTAGGACTTGATATAAAGCTCAAGGGAATTTATATATTGGAAGGATCATGGGGGTGAATTCGTATGAAAGAGTCGTTCGCCCTTCTAGTACCCGATTCCTCTGTGTACTCATGAAACTCTCTAATGAAGCAAGTTTCTAATACAAGGAGGCGCTAGCTCTAGCCCTTGTATTGCACGCAAGTAATTTCTAGTAATGAGATTACAATCAATACATAACATTCATTAGACATTCAAGAAAATACCAACAACTCATCATAAACATTCAATGCTATTAATGCTCAATCCAAAAGTTCAACATACCCAAGCACCAATAGATTAGTTCCCCATCAATGGGGAACTCAAATCCATAAGGAAAAGATTACAAACAAAAGAAAGAGTAATATAGAACACCATTACCTCCAATGGTTGCAACTCCAATGAATAATCTATCCTCAAGATTGGGGGAGATGACCCCCAAACCTAATCTCTCTTCTAGCTTCTCTCCCAAGCCAACCCCCCTTCTCCACAATAAACATTCCCTATTTATACCCTAACATTAGGGTTTTTCCTTCGGATTTACAGATTTGCCCCGGATAGGCCCGTAGGGGGAAAGAGTAAAGATGAACGGGCCCGTGAACGGGCCGTTCATCAGACCGTTCAGAGTACAGGTTGCTCTGAACAGTCAGTTGAACGGGCGATTGATCAGCCCGTTTCGGGCTATAGGCTGCGATGAACGGTCATGTCAACGGGCGACTGATCAGCCCGTTCAGAACACACGCTGCTCTGAACGGGAATGTCAACGGGTGTTCACTAGGCCGTTCACCTCCTTCCGGCTCAAGCACGGTTGTGGACGGTCGTTCATCCCCCGGTTCAACCCCTGTTCACTTCAAAATGTCTTCGTTTGGTCTTCATTTTGTCGATAACTGCTTCCTTTCACTCGGGGTTGCTTATATGCGCCCTGTTTACAATATATGAAACATTTTAAGTACTGGCGGGCTATAATTCATTGCAATTGACATAGAAATACATGTAAAGGTGATGTGTAAATATGCTCATTTGAACGCTTATCAGGGGGCCAAGCCTGGAGAAACGATTTATAAAAGAGAGTTAGAAACATGAGTACAACACACTTGTCACTTATCTCACGACTCATACAAGCACCCCACTCAAGATTGACTAATGACCACTATCACCCTACACCCAAGGGGAGTCTCCAATGACTCATCCTAAATCCTTAGAGTCGGGTCTTATATAAACGCTCCACAAGCCTAAAAATTACATGCCTCTTTTAGGATCTCCAAAATCTCCGGGGGAACTAATTTTAGATACCTTCCAAAATTAGCCATTGCACCTCTTGTCATATCCGAGCTTGAAACGTGGCCCAATTGTTGAACTGACTAACGCTATAGCTTTCGTTACACCACGACCTCAAGACGACTCCAACCCTCCTTGTTGTGTCTGAGTCGAATACCATCTGATCCTCCTAATCTTGACCACCGGCAACTAGCTGGACCCATCTCCATCACGTCTACAATCCTCCTTCAAGGTTGCACCTTCACCAAGGCGCGCAATCTCTCTTCAAAAATCTCCTTCCAAATTTGATCTTCATTCATCCAAATTTTGGTCTTCAGAATCTTCCAAACTTGATCTCAATCATCCAAGTTTGGGCCTTCATGATCTTCATTAAAATAGTCCTTATCATATTTAACATCCAATTTAAATGTCCTTCAATCAAATCTCCAACCAAATCTTCAATCATATCTTCAACTTCTTACCAAATCTGGGTTGCAGTATCCAACCTTCTAAAGATAGCCTCTATGAAATCTTCTCTCAACTTGGATCTTCTTGCCATATGAAGTATAACCGCCTGCCAAAGTAGGCTTCACACTAATCTTGTTCCTCAAGTAAATATCTTGCCTTCCAAACATAGTGCCTTGCCAAAGATGTTTTCACTCCTAAATATAGATCCTCTCCAAAGATAGCTCTAATGAGACCTTTAAGGTCTTCTAAAGGAATCTTTAATCACATGTGGAATTCTTCAATGTTTTGACCTTGTGCTTTGTTGACCATGTTATGTCATCACCTGCCAAATCATCACTTTGCAACATCACCATGTTGTCCTTGTTATCATGTGCCATGTCAGCTTGTGCCATGTTACCATAGTGTCAAATAATGCCAACATATGTGCATTTGCACTAACATAGATATATCACACTAACTACAACGATTACTTTTCAGTTACCACAAATAAAATGGGAGGTGTTTGGAAAAGGAAGATATCCCAATATCATTTCTTCTTTCTTCTTCTTCTTCTTTTTTTGATTGAAATGAATAAACTATATTTATTTATTTATGAGTAATCTTAAAACTATATTTATTTATTTATGAGTAATCTTAGCTAATACATTAGACGGATAAATCATAATGATTTATCACCTTTCCCGGGTATCCCGGTTCATACAGAAACCATACTAGTTAATCCATTGTTGTGAGCCCTAGGGAGATGTCTTCAAAGTCATCTCACGCCCCTGTGTCTCCCTCTGCGTCTACCAAGTCAAAATTCAGGCTTCGTCTAATAACAGACTCCATCAACTCTAGCTTCAGTTTCTTAGAGGCAATTGATGCATCAAATCAAGAGCGCATTAGAAATTTGATTCCACTGATAGTTCGAGAACAAACGCGTTGTTTGTTACGAAAACATCTTTCATGTCTTTCAGGCTAGGTGCTCCAGGTAATGGTCATTACAGTAAGATTCCATCACGCTAGTTCTTCTTTGTAAAGGCGTTTTCCCATGTTCTGAAGACCCCATAGATCCGTTGTGGAGTGGGGTCGGGGTAGATTGAAGAGTGGGCAGAAATGGGCCCATATTTGGTTTGCGAGGCGGCATGTGATGAGAAGGTGTTCCACTATTTCCTCTACTTTGTTGCATAGGTAACACATGGTGTGGTCCCCATGTCACCTCCTTTTGACTAAATTATCTAAGGTTAGTAGCTTGTTGTCCCATATTAACCACGCACAACTGCTTCCATGTCATTTGCAAATTCGCTTCGCATTCCCCAATCTATCATTTCACTTAAATTGGTCTTAGGCTACCCCGTATTCTCTCTTTAATTAGGGGAGCAATACGATAAATTTTACGGAGTAAAACGGTAAATTCTACAATCCATGTTTATTAAGTAATTGTAATTATTTAATTAAAAGATTAACATACATTCGCTTATCAGTTCACCTCCAAATTAGTTTCAATTTCTTTTCAAAAATAACAAAGTTGAAAAAATATCCCTTTTTGTTTGCCCTAACTTTCGGGAGGCACTTATCGCCTTTGTTAAAAATAAAAATAATAAATAAAAAAAAAGCCCTTTTCGAAACAGAGCCATAAATATGAATATCAAAGAACTTTAAAAGAAAACTGTCATCTTGGAGATCATGCTTGCTTTTAGCAGGGTGCAACCTCAGTCATTTACAAAATTGACTCATTTTGTAAAGACATATGGTGTTTATCATGTAAATGGATACTTAGGGGTTGTTTGGTGACCTGTAACTAGCTGTGAAGTAAGTTATTTCACAGGTAAAATGAAATTTTGGGTGTTTGGTTTGTTGTAAAATGATAAGTTACATGTGACTACTTTTACGGTTAAAGCCTATTTTGCTGCATTTCGACTCACGACCAATTTGGCCGTGAGTTAAAATGCAGGAAAACTTATGGATTAAAATCACCCACTAGCCTCAACCTCAAGCCCTGTATCTCTCTCATTTTCCCTCGCCCAACACTTCGATCCCGACTCTCACTTCTTCTCCGGCAATCCGCCCATTCTCGACGCCATTCTCAAGTCTCGCCCTTTGTTTCCAAGCTCACCCCACACCATCTCCCACTGGCCACGAGATCATCGTCTTCTCCAAGGTTGAGATCCCTTATTCCCCGGCTCTCCACCCTACGGATCTCGACTGATCTACTCAATTGCTATATAAATCCTTGTGAGTGGAAGAAGCCCATCGGATCTGAAGGAGGTGATGGTTCTGGGAACAATGGAGGTGCTCCTCGTTGGAGCCAAGGCCCTTGAGGACACTGATTTCCTCAGTGAGTTTTGATGTCTTTCTGTCATCTTTTTAGGGTTCTTCTTTGTAGTTCTAATTGGGTTTCGAGAAATTTCAATGAATTTTGTTATTATCTGGTCATTTTGGGCTAGGTTTTATGTTTTTGATGATTATTTATTGCATGAAAATTAGAAAGCTTGAACTTTGATTGTGATGAACTTTTGTTGTCGAGTATTGTGGATTTGGTTCAGTATTGTGGAGTTTGTTTATGCTCAAAAGTTGTGATTTTTTTAGTTGATGGAGTAATAATGGATCTTGAACTTGAGAGGAAATGAAGAACAGAAATGTTCCCTCCTGGGGTTTGGATGTAAAAGGATGAACCAGTGCTATGAAAATTGAAAGAAACCATAAGGAGTTGATCTAGATGCAGGTTTATATTTTTATTCTTGAATAATTTTGGGAGCCAACTCAATTGGAAGAATATGTATATCATTGTGGAGAGCTACACTAGAGATTCTAGTAGTTTGAAGTGATACAGCCAATGATTTGGTGAGTTTTGGGGGCATATGCCAAATAAATGTGAGCAATTGAATTTTGGAGTTTTGGCAAACTAGTTAACAAAACTTGAAAAAATTTTGGATGCCACAAGTAGGTCTTGGTTGCCATTGATGTTTTTGAAGGGAAAACATGGATTCAAAGTGACTGATTTATGAAAAATTCAGATCTTTTGCTTCACTGTTCAAAATCTTCCCAAAAAATTGAATCAACCTGATTTTGTTTGAGCCAAAGCCTGCCCCAAATTGTGGTTGTGAACTGCAACTTTGATGCGTTCCTTTGAATTTTTTTGTATATGTTCTATTCCTTTAATCTCAATTGACTTTCTATGTTTTGTATTTGTGGCAAAGCTTTAATAAGCTGAGTCAAATGAAGTCCATCACATTTGCAGATGATTATCAACATGATTCAGAGTACTCATCCACTCAAGACAGCAAAGAGGGATCTAAAGAAGAGGAAAAAATTGTAGAACATCAGTCAGTAAAATTTGAAGTAGTGATGATGCAATGAATGACCAACAAGCACAAGTCTATCAATTTTCTCCTGAAGTATCCTCTGATGAAGGGTGGCAAGAGACTAATTTTAAAGGACAATCAAGAAATGTACGCAGAAAATCTGTCTCCAAAAGGACAGTCTTATAGCAAAATTGAACTGGTCTTTAAAATTCTCCATTCCTTTGAATTCTTGGTTTGTAATGTATGGTGAGATTCACCAAAAAAAAAATGTATGGTGAGCAGTTGTCATCACAAAGGCTCTCTGTTATTTTTTTTAGGATGAATGTATGTGAATTCTTAAATTTAGTAGATACTTAAGTCGAGGATGAATGTATGTTGAATTGTGTATATTGAAAATAAGATTTTAAATAAAAATATTAAATATAAAAAATTGGATAATAGTGGTAATCTCACCACTTATTTTACAAGGTAACTGTATCCCTCAACTTACATAAAACCAAACTGTTGAAGAGTAAATGCAGCATTTTCATTTACAAGGAACCAAACAACTTTTGATGTAAATTAAAATGCAGTAATTTTACTTACATGTGATTTCACTTACACTGTAATTTAAAATGCAGGTAATCAAACAGCCCCTTAATGTTCATTTTCATAGAAAATTATTGTATGGCAATTAAAGTCTACTAAGACAAAAGGTAAACAAATTAATTAAAGGCTACCCAAGACTTGTAAAAGGGAGAACAAATTAAAAGTTGAAAACCTAACCTTAAAGTGCATCCAATCAAAATCATCTTATTGTCTTCATTAGTGGGCAATTGGGCATCATTATATATATCCCAATGGCATCACCAATTACTTCTCCAATAAGAACACACCACATAAAAAAGCTTATTAATATTCAATGTTCAAACATCCGCGTCCTCAAACCCAATGATGAATTTTCCAACCACCCACTTAATCCTCATTTCCCAGCACTTTCAAAGAAAATCAAAGCTAGTCTTTAGCATCAAAACATAGTTGATTTCATGCAATTTTTGTATATAATTTCCATAAATCTTCCGTATTATATGGATTAACAAAAGATATACTTGAAGTAGTTTAAAAAATTGAATAAATATATAATTATATAAATACAGAAAGTTATTAGAGATGTATTCATCAATTTTAAAAAGAAAGTTGATTAATTTATTCTTTCTCATGAGGAGATGTTGATAATTCAATCCACACGTGACGTACTTCTAATGACTGTACACGTTTAAAAAAAGTAAGAAATGTCTTCCCTCGCATTTTTTTTTTTGACACAACGGATAAACCCCCACAAAGAGACGTCAAGGGGCGTGATATCAAGTGACGAACACCCTTGACCCCTTACCGTGCGTGTACAGAATATATGTGAGGGCTCGAACATGAGAGCTTTGTGCTCACTGAGTGAATTACTCAATTACTCCCATGCGGGGACTTGAATCTGGGAGTTTTGCTTATCAACTGAATTACCCAATATACGGAACTGAGATACCGCTGGACTAATGGTCCTTTGGTTCCCCCTCTCATTCTTTTACACCGTGTTTTATTGTATAAAAAAATAAAAAAACCACACACGAAGTCAATTATCACGGCTTTCCACTTCCTTGACTCCGTGTCAACTGTTCCAAAAGTAAATTGCACTCCAAACTCTCACTCATATATAACTGAATGAGTACCAAGTTCATCCCTTAATTACCAACCCGTAGTACCAAGTTCATCCCTTACAAACCCCAACTTCGTCTATTTGATCATTGAGAGAGAGAGGGAAAGATGAAGAGCTCCAAAGCTGCACCAAAGCTTGACAGAAAGACAGTGGAGAAGAACAGGAGGACCCACATGAAGCTTCTCTTATCCAAGCTTGATTCCCTCCTCCCTAACACACCAAACCCCAAGGTTAATTTGTTTATATATATACATAAAATATTAATTAAGCATGCATGCACCATGCATACCGTGATAAATTTAAGTTGTTCTTAATTATGATCAAACAGGAGGTGATGCCGATGCCGGACCGATTGGATGAAGCTGCAAAGTATATAAAAGAGCTTCATTTGAGGGTGGAGAAGATGAAGGAGAAGAGACAACGTTTGGTAGGGTTTGAAGGAACAAGCCAGCAGCAAATCAGTAATCTGAAAATTGGAGTAGAGGTTCAAGACATGGGATCTGGATTTCTGGTGTTTCTTCTCAGCCACCGGAGTGGTTTTTCTGCCTTCTGCAAAGCTCTCCAGGTCCTCGAAGAGGCAGGGACCGAGGTCATGGCCGCTAACTTCATCTCCGGCGCATTGTTTTTCAGCACAATACATTGTTCGGTAACCTATATAATTATTCATCAAGATCTTAATTTTCTAATTGTATATACTTTTATTGCATGTAGCTCATATTTCTTGATCTTAATGTTCACCTGATTTGATTAGGTTGTAGACAATACTGGACGTGGTTTTGAAGCTGGTAAAGTTGCGGAGAGACTGAAGAAGGTGGTTATCCCTCGTTTGATGTGATCGAACTAATCATCATGATCAGTATGTCTACTGCATGCATGCATTTAGGGTTTTATATATATATCCTTTGTTCTAAGAATTCAGAATTCAATAACACCCAGGCCTTTTGTAATATTGATGGTAGGGTGCTACGTCCATTTGGAGATGTAAAACAATGAGACATGGTTGTTCAAATATTAATGTTCTTAATTATTAGTGTATACTCTTTGGGGGATCCATATATATTATCTGTTAGAGCAATCCATACTGTTTAGAGTAGTCTAAAGGAAGATCTTGAGTTTCGAATTAAGATTAAAATCTCTGAAGCCCATGACAGACAGATTGGAATTGATTAATTGCTGATTAAAGGGAAATTATATATATATAGACAAATCAATTTCTCCATTGATTAATAAACATATCTTATATTTATGTTTGCTGTTTTTGTTTCTATTCATATCTGCATAAGGCCATGAGGGTTTGGATTGGAGCAATCGATACGGATCAGAATCATCATATATACCATGACAAACAAAAAGACTAGTTGTGTGGTATATATTGTTTGTTTTCGGTTAAAAAATGTTAAACGCTTTTCTGATCTGTTCTTATAAGCTCAACGAAGATCTATGAGATGCTAATTTTTTTTAATTGATTTCAAGCTCATTAATTTTCAAAGCACAAGCTTTTTTGTTAATAAATTTGGCAGAGGAAATATATCATATTTTGATCTAGAATGTGTGTGTGTGTGTGTGTGTGTGTGAGAGAGAGAGAGAGAGAGAGATGAAGAAATATAAAAACACCTAATTCATGGACATGTACATAAATTAATTAATTAATTAATTTTATTACTAGTGAAACAAGATCAAATTCATGAGTAGGGATCTGTACTAAAAAAAAAGGGAGAAATAGGAGGAACCAAGGAAGTATACATCTTCTTTATAGTCTTCCTCGTTACATAAGAGTGTTTTATTTGATAACTTTGTTTTTTTTTTTCATTCTCATTTAACCAAGTTTTAAATATTTCATGATTTCCAAATTGTGATAGCATTCTTATTCCTTGGTGGTTGCTTCTCCCTCATCGCCAACTGATTAATCATTCTATTATGCATAATGTTCGACTCAGACAAAATCAGGAGGGCCTGATTTGGAGGTGTCTTCAAGTCGTGGTGCAACGGAGGCTGCAGCTCAATTAGAGTCAGCAGTCGGGTCAAGTTGCAAGCTTGGTTATAACAGAAGTTTCAACTACTATTTTTATAAGGTGTCAAAATTAGTTTTCGCTGGAATTCTGGAATTCTAAAAGAGATAGGTGATATTTTAGGGACGCGGAGACATCTATATAAGACCATGTTTTGAGGATTTAGGATGAGCCACCGGAGTGAGACCCTAGTGTATGAATTGGAGTGGTCATCGATCGGTCAATCTTGAGATGGTGCTTGTATTTATGTGAATGTGAGTGGCAAAGTATTTGTACTCATGTCTTTACTCCTCTTTTAGTGGATTGTTATCTTCTAGCTTAGCCCCCCAAACGTATGCTTGGAAGTAGCCGAATTGGGTTGCCAATGGCGTGTGTGTTCTTGTATGTTTCGTTGAGAGACCACCATTTTAGAAGTCACACAACCCCCTCAACGGAACTAACAACGTATATAAATTAGTTAATTTATATTTTTTATCACGAGTGAAATAAGATCAAATTCATGAGTAGGGATCTGTACTGCAGAAAAAAGGGAGAATTAGGCGGAACCGAGGAAGTATACATCTTCTTTATTTATTTTATTTTTTTTGACATATGTCAAAAAGACCTCCCCAGAGGGCTTGTCAAGGGGCATTCTTTAGGTGGCGAGCACCCTTGACCCCTCACTTTGGACGTACAGAGATGGGGACTCGAACTTGGGAGCTTTGTTGCTCACCAAGTGAATTGCCCAAACTGCTCTTTTCGTTAAGAAGACTGAGACTCAAACCTGGGTGCTTTGCTCACAAAGTGAATTACCCAACACACGGGACCCTAGATACTGCTAGACCAATGGTTCTTTGGTTATACATCTTCTGTTGGAAAGTAAAAAACTATAGTCCCAATTGGATATGAGAGAAAAGTGAGAGGGGCATATAAGTGGGAACACATTCCATAGTAGTGAGTCCTTTTAGGTTAAGCCCATTAACAAAACCGTGAGGGCTTCGGCCCAAAGCGGACAATATCACTACTTGTGGTCCTGTGGAATGTAGGGTATCCTGAAAATTCAACATGGTATCAAAACCATATAGATCTTGAAAGACCTGTGAGTGAATATTAGGAAGGCGGTGATGATGGCATGGGAGAGGCCGCCGATGGAGGCCCACGCAAAGACGGTGTGCGGTTTTGGAATGGGGCTTGTCGATGAGGCCATTCAGCAATATGCGCCAACGAAGCACACCATCATTGAGGCGCATCCTAAGGTGTATGAGCAGATGATTCGATCTGTTTGGAAAAAGAAGAGTAATGTCAAAATTGTGTTTTGAAAGTGTTGATTGTGATGAGAAGTGCATCATTAGCGGAGAGAAGTGCTTCACAAATTTTTAGAAGTATGGAGAAAAGTGCTCCATGAAGTTTTTGGAGAGAAGTGCTCCATAAGTTTCTAATTTGGAGAGATGTTCTCCGTTCAGAGAGATGTACTCTACCAAATCTGAATTATTTTTATTTTATGTGTTTTGAATTAAGGGAGTGTGTTGGAGAATAATTCAAAACTAAATTTAGTCAATTTAATTGTTATTCAGTTTTTAATTTGTGAGATTTATCTATTAGTGAGATCTTATCTATTACTCAATTTGTTATTTAGTTTAGAAATTAGTGAGATCTTATCTACATGATTTGAATGAACATTATAAGATCTTATCTACATGATCTGAATGAATATTGTAAACCTTTATAACTAGCTAGGTTGCTTTGTCATCTGAATATGAAATAAAAATTGATGCTCAAAAGTCATGTTTTGGGTTATTTAGCTCTTCTTCTTTCGTCTTCCTTCTTTTCTCAAATTTCAACATCTTCTTTATAGTCTTCCTCGTTACATAAGAGTATTTTATTTGATAACTTTGTTTTCTTTTTTCATTCTCATTTAACCAAGTTTTAAATATTTCATGATTTCCAAATTGTGAGAGCATTCTTGTTCCTTGGTGGTTGCTTCTCCCTCATGGCCAACTGATTATTCATGCTATCATGCATGGCAGTATAGATCATATATATATACAAGTTGAGTTTATATATATATATATATATATATAATCAATACTTGATTACTCTAGCTCTTGTTGTCAGATTGACTTTCATGACACTCCAGTTTTATTAACTCATTTTGCCATGTCAAACTTCAACCAGACATGAAACAAAAACTCACATGCATGCCAATTAAGACATGCTCTTTTCTCTTTCACACAGTACCTAATTTTCATGCTTCCTATTCAAGAGTAATTAAAAATAGATCTTTGAATGCAAAATTGGATTGAAACCAATGCAAATTAAAGTCCTCAAGAGACATGCATGCATGCTTTGACACCAAACTTATTATTCAGAGAAAGATCAACCAACAAAACATGTTTACATACTCATTGTACGTATACCACCCCACCATCACCACCATCAATATTGGGAAGAAATTAATGGTAGAGAAATTATAGAACAGACCAATTACTCCTACCTATCAGGATAGTGAACTTCTATCCATCAAATCATGATCAATCCCTCCATGCAATGCAGTATCACCATCATCATCTACAACTCATGCGCGCAGACTCTGACTATAAATAAATAAATTAAACTCATGCATAGCCACAGCTCCCATACTCACACCGAACTCCGGGTTTGCAGACATTGCCACATTCGCCACAGTTACCGACATCGTAGGCCACGGCTGTGCATTTCCCATTGCAGCAGAGTTGTCCGAAGCCGCATTTGTTACTGCATGCGCCGCAGTTGTTCCGGTCGGAGAGTATGTTCCGGCAGTGGTTCTTGCAGCAGTTCAGGAGCTGAGTATTGTCCTTGGCAGGGAGTCCAGAACAAACATTATTAGTAACAGGGTCACACCTGTCTCCCTTCACAACATTGGCAAGAAACCTGCTTCCAGACCTTGGATTGAGGCTTTGGAATTGCTCCTTGAGAACTGCATGGTAACCATGATCATGCTCATCCAATGCTAAGGCAATGTAGCTTTGTGTCCTGACCATTAGAAGAGAAGCTAGAAAGATTGAAAGCATGGTGGCCATGGTGGTTCTCTCTCCCCCGGCCCTCTCTCTCTCTCTCTGGTGGAGTAGTCTCTTGTTAGGGTTAGGGTTAGGGTTAGGGTATTTGAAAGAGAGGAGAGGAGGATAAAGAAATCCTTTGTTTCACGTTAACAAATTGAAGAAGCTCACATTCCATGGTCCAAGCCAACTTAATTGCACTGCCAGCCTTTTCTCTCATCTAGAGAGAGTGGACTAATAAAGTCATAGATATGCATTTACTTATTTTGTTCTTATTATGTGAACTGTTCTTAAACTACTAATCAACTAGTGAAAAACCCCATTTGAATCAATTTATAAACTAGTTGACTTCATTAAAAAGGTATTTAGTTTAATATCTCTCCTAACATCAGTCTAATTAGGTATAGAGAGAGAGTGACATAAGCTATCAAATTGTATGAATTGTATTGCCAAGTGCTCTATATTTAATTACAATTAATACTTGGTTAGAGAGAGAGAGATTATCAAATGGAATAATATTTAATTCATGTAAAATTAAATAGAAAATAAGTATAATTAGCATTAATTGTCATGAAATGCAATTTTCTGGATTAAATTAAAGAAGTATTGAATTGGGAAAAAAATTTAATAAATGGAGAAGCATTGATACATTTGATTGGTTAATAAATGAGATGTTGGAGTTCGGGGGTCGTTGCTTGAGCTTGACGCCGGTGGCACGTGCGAAGCGATCTGCTTTTCCGGCGGGAAATGCGTGGCTTCTTGGAATCCAATCGGGGGCGCACGTGAGACCGAGTTCATCTCAGCACACGAATCTTGATGCGTTGAAGAAGACAAAGCCCACGTGGTCGGTGGCCGTGTTGACTTGTAAATCAGGTTTGAATTTTTGGGCTTTTCGATATTTCTGATAATTAAAACGACTGATACGCGCTTCCTTATACCAAGTCGTTATTGTTTATTTATTTATTTTGTTTCTTATTAACTCTTTTTAATTTAACTTAAATATTAAACCAGAGAGAATTTATATATATATATATATATATATATATATATATTGAGCCGGGTCCCAGGTGGCCAGAAGCCCAGCCTTATAGGGTATAGATAGAGCGGACCGGCCGCAAGCACTTATATATATATATATATATATATATATATATATATATATATATATAGGGGTTCTAACATCGGTAGGTCGGATCAATGCCGTATCCTATTTTGAGAGCGTGTTTGAAGGATTTCAAATGTCACGGATGGAAAGATCATCGAAAAATAAAAAATTAAGTGGGAGGACTAAACAGTCACCAAATTGTATGAAAATTGATAGGTTAGATCTTCCCATTCGTACGGTTGGAAATCTTTCAAACATGCTCTAGGGGTCAAAATGGGCGGCAACCGAATCTTCACAGTAATCCGGCCGGCCACACTGTAGAAGCGCTCTATATATATATATATATATATATATATATATATATATATATATATATCTTATTTGGTAAGGTCGCCTCTCATTTTGGCCCTTGAAACATGTTTTAAAGATTTCCAACCGTATGGATGGAAAGAACATCGAAAAATAAGCTAGCATGTCAATTTTTATACAATTTGGAAACTTGTAGGGTCTTCATCTTAACGGGTGAAAATTTATAGAAATCCTACCAGTTCAGAATTTCACCCATTAAGATGAAGACCCTACAAGTTCCCAAATTGTATGAAAATTGACATGTTAGTTTATTTTTCGATGTTCTTTCCATCCATACGGTTGGATTTCCTCAAAATACTATGCAAGTGGGTCAAATGGAGACGATCGCACTTGCACAGTGATAAGGCCGTCTGCATAGTATCATGCCCGTATATATATATATATATATATATATATATATATGTATATATATATATATATATATATATGGTTTTGATAACATCCGGCCGGCCGCAACTGCAGCCCGCCCATAAACACACGCACCAACAGGATTGGGTGGTTGGTTGGTTGGGGTTGTTGGGTGTGTTAGTGTGTAACGCCACGCCATCGGAAAATATCATTACCCTATATATATATATATATATATATATATATATATATATATATATATATATATATATAGGGTCAGGATAATGTGACACACTATTTGGACACACCATTTGACATCCTTTTTCATTCATTGTCTTGCACAATGTTTTAACCAAATCCAACCTTATAAATGAAAAGAACATCGAAAAATAAGCAAGCATGTCAATTTTCATACAATTTAGGAACTTGTAGAGCCTTCATATTAAATGGTGAAATTCCCGTTCACCATTTAATATGAAGACCCTACAAGTTCCTAAATTGTATGAAAATTGACATGCTTGCTTATTTTTCGATGTTCTTTCCATCTATACGGTTTGATTTGGTTAAAACACTGTGCAAGCCAATGAATGAAGAAGGATGTCAAATGGTGTGTCAAAATAGTGTGTCCCATGATCATAACTATATATATATATATATATATATATATATATATATATATATATATATATATATATATATAATGGCAATTGTTTTGGAGCTGACCACGCAATTATCACTTTATTGTTAAAATTTATTTATATAAAATATCGGTTGAATTTTCATAAGCCGAATGCTATCATATGATTGACAATTATATAGTTAAAAAATTTTAAGCATTTCAGTTAATGAGATGTCAGTGGATCCAATAATGTTGTAAATTAGAGTACATGTAAAAAAAAAAAAATCATATGGGTCTTTATGGGGGTAAAATCTCCGTTCAACATGTGGCATGATCTCAAAAGTCCGAATAGAACATGGGTGTTACGAGATTACAAATCTCCTGCATATCGTGATGACGATCAAAGTTACTACCCAATATCTCAATGGAACGCATCGCGGTAATAGTCAGGGTCACCACCCGCTATTATGCGATCATGGTCGAAATCAGCTCCAATGCTCCACGGGGCTATAGAAGGAGCGAAGAAGCTACTACGCCAATGATCAAATTTTTTCCGTTTGGTATATATACTCCACTCTAAAACTCTCATTTGTCTTCTTCTCCATTACACTTCTTCTCTCACTAACTTGAGCATCGGAGCTATCTCCGAGCACGAGCGCCTGCCCCTTTGTTTCTTGTCTCTGCAAATCCTATTCTAAAAGATGAGCGACCTTTCACAACATGGCTTCAAGAGAAAACTGCCTCCTAAGAAGAAGAAGATGTTCACAACGTTGAGTCTTTTCCCAACATGTTAGTACGTACTTTGATGGAAGCACATGTCACTTGTTGATCATGATTAGTCCAAATCTCCAAAAGAGATAGATCTCAGCATCAACAGATAAAAAATTAGAAGTAAGAAATTGAAATATAGCAATATGAATGGGTTGATATGATAAATGTAGAATGTAAAAATCCTTCTCAATTAGATATATTATGAATCATACATTCATGTTTCAATTTTACCATCACCCTTCTATAATTTTTTTTATATAATAATAGTTAAGATTTGAATTAAGCTTACACCCCATCTATTTTGAATTAATAAATCTATTCAATAATGAAACTAGGGCTGAAACTCCAAACCGCCAAACCGCCCAAATCGCTCGAAACCAATCTGCCGAAACTGTTGGTTTTTCAAACCATTAAAATTGAAAATAAATTGGTTTGGTTTGGTTTGAAATTGATTAATATTCGGTTCAATTAGGTTTGAAATTTTAGAAGTGTGGTTTGAATCGAACCGGACAGCATATTCCTACTTTTAATGTGATTGAACAAACATTTGTCATCCGACTTGGGTTAACCTTGTAGGGATTTGTATGAGATGAAAGGAGATAATCATAATTTGATTATGACTTGATATTTTTGAATTTGATCAAGATTCATCTCATAGGAATAATTATAAAAAGTTTATGATTTATTTCACACTCTCATCCTTATAAGGAGAGATATGATTAGAGAATAGATGTGCAATTATGATTTATTTTTCAAACCGAACCGAACAGCAAATTGAACCAGTTTGGTTTGGTTTCATTTTTCAAACCGTTCGGTCCGGTTTGGTTTGATTTTTTTCAAACCGAAAAATCCCGATTTGGTTTGAAATTTGTCTAAACCGACCAAAACCGAACCGATTTCACCCCTAAATGAAACTACTTCTTAGCCTACCATGTTTATGAAAATCTCGCAAATGGTACCGCCAAGATCGATATGGTGCTAGAAATCCAGGTGTATTTGGGTAGCCAGAGTCAACAAGGTAGAGCTTCAATGGCTAGAGATGGAGATGGAGATGGAGATGGAGATAGAGATGGAGTGCTCACAAGGGTTAGGCTTTCAGTTGTTGAATCCAAGATTAAGCTCTGATCGAGAAATCGAGGAGGACGGGAGTCAGAGACGTGTGCTAGGGATCCTGAAAAGACTCTACGTTTGAAGTTTGATTTTATTACAAAAATGCCACCGGCTTTTCTATTTTTGGAAAACAATTTTTTTTCCTTTTTATGAAAAATAAAAATTGCCCAAAATGACTAAACCAAACATGCCCTAAATATATGGTTTCAAAAGCTTTAAGAGTAGATTCAATCCTAAATTTTTAAATCTTATGAAATAAAATATTTGGGTTGTAAAACTTCAACCAAGATTTGTTAATCATATTTTTTTAAAATATATATCGATAAATGTGACCAATTATTTTCCCACGTCAATTACAGGGTTTGAGGTGTTGAATAGGGAAAAAACTTGTATGGAGCTTGCTCCACCTATCTTTAGGTGGAGCCGGCTCCATACAAGTATTTAGAAAATGTTTTAAATATTTTCAACCATTCGGATGAGAAGATCATCGAAAAATAAGCTAGTATGTCCATTTTCATATAATTTGGTGACCGTTTGATCCTCCTACTTAATGGTTGAAATTTTATAAAAAATTCAACGATTCAGAATTTCAGAATTTCAACCGTTAAATGGGAAGACCAAATAGTCACCAAATTATATGAAAATTGACATGCTAGCTTATTTTTTGATGATCTTTCCATCTATATGATTGAAAATATTTAAAATATTTTTTAAATATTAAAATGGAGCTGGTTTCACTTAAAAATAGGTGGAGCCGGCTCCATGCAAGTTTTTCTCGTTGAATAGACTAGGCTAAAGATTTTTCAATTCTTTTTCTACTTGTTATTTATGTTTTCTCATGATTGAAATCTGATTGATATGACTGAAAATATACGTTCGTGGGCTTTCACTAGTTTGTTAAAATTCATGAAGATGTTATTCACAATGTTTTCATAATTTACTATAGTTATCAACTCCATTGACTAAGTTAAAACTATTACTTTACTTTAACAAGTCTTATCTAATACCTTTTCCCACTAATTTAAAATCATTTCACCCCAAGAATCTCTTCTCTTCTTTTTGAAGTTTAAATCCTATGAAAAATAATTAACCTCAAGCTTGCAAAGAAGTAAAAAAAAACCAACCCCATTTCAACTCTACTATGCTAAAGAGAAAAGAAATATAATCGTATTTTTCAACAATTGAAAAACTGCAAAATAATATCAGTGTTATCTACAAGTTGAGTGATTATAAATCTGTCTATGGGGAAAAACCTAATAAACATAATTAATTAAAAATTGAAGAAAACTTTAGTGAACCCTTAACCATTTTTCTTTTAAGTTTATAAGGGGTGCAATTAATTATAAAGAGTCAGATCCCAAACAATGGCCATGGCAAGCTTCGAGGTATTGATATTCATGATATCAGACAAACTTTATTGTTTGTTTAGTAGATCAAAAGGAAGAGATCTCTAGAAATCATGCATAAACTAATGAGCTACAACAATTAATATATATTTATAGAGTGACCTTCATTGAATGCTGTGTTTTTCTTGGAATAATTGGAATGGCTTGATTGGTGCCATGTGTCCTTTTGGAAACCATTAGTTGGTCATTGCTATGGGAGACATTGGCTGGAAAACCACAAGGAGTGTAAGCTCTAGACAAGCTCTAGACATCTTTGCTTGGGATCAAGTGAGACACAAGAATTGGCTTTGGATCCAAGGATCATTATGTTTGTTAATCATAGCCGGTATTAATTTGTATCTCAAACAAATACATATTTACTTGAATATCTTTGTAAAAAATTTCTTCTTAAAGTTGAGATTATTTTCACGATTCAAACCCATAATCTTTAGATCATAACTTTATTGTCACGTCACGGCTCCTCTTCTTTCTTAAAATTTGATTAATAAATAATTTTTATTTAATAATATACATTGCAACTTGAAATACAAGTTAAGAGAATTCTTTTTATTTTTCTTTTTCTTTCATTTTATTTCTTCATTTTATGTGTACAAATAGACTTTGTGCTACTTTTAGATTATGTGCTACTCTCTTTGTATAAAATTGAAAAGATTCTCTTGAACCCATAAAATTTCTTTTATTTGTACTAATCTCATCTTAACTCAAGTCATGAATAGGTGTACAAATTGTTCTAATTCTTGTTTTAACACGTGTCCACCATCACGGTAAATTAAGATGCTTAGCGGGGGAATTGGAATCAGCCACTAATTAACATCGTTTGCCACAAGCAACGACGGATTTCTAAATCTGCATTTAGTTATCGGTGGATTTTAAAATCTGCTGCTAATTGTGCCACAATATCCACAATTTCTTTTTTTTATTAAATAGATAAACCACATTTTATTTAATTATGATTATGATAAAGTTGTTTTACATTGCTTGGTCAAGAAAGGAAAATAAATACGAAATTTAGCCAATGCCTTTTGACATCAAGCAATCCCTTCATCATTTCTCCTCAAGCCTGAGTAGATCCTTCCCTCGGGGTGTTCCTTCCGTCGGTATTTCTTGCTGGCGGGATTGGTGTGAATTCCAAGCTTCGCTTCATTAGGTTCGCTGCCGGCTCCAGCTTCGATCTTTTCGCCAATGGAGCTACATCCAATCAAGAAATGATGAAGAAAGAAATATCACGAATTGTTCTTAAGTAAACACGTTGTTTATCTTGAAAATACCGTCTATTTTTCTCCCCCCAAATGCTCCAAGTAATTGCCATAATAACAATGTTCCATCCCTCTCGCAAGGTATTGTTCACCCTCGAGGGTATAACGCCCCGAATTTTCAAAGTAAATAAATCAGAAAAAAAAATTTCGATAATCAATGAGAATAATTAACACGGAAAAATAAATTAATTATTTTAAAGCCCAATTAAAGGAAAATCGAGGAATAACAAATTTAAATCCGACCTCATGACTAATGGGTGAGGAAGGCCTTATTGGGCGGGCAGCTTACATTTTGAATAGTTGGAGGTGGATGGTAAGGATAACCTTGATTAATTAATTGAGAGATTTCGTAAGTGTTAATTAACCAAGATTAATAAATTAGGGGAACCAGACAAATGTTAGAGTTCCGATAAAGTAGATCGGGCGAGTTAAAAGCCGGCATTCGCGAATCTGGTCTAACGAGAGAGACCCCTGTGAGGCTACAGTACGCCTGTGATGACTGTGATCATTGACTCGGGATTTTCGGATCTGGGTCGGTATATTATTAAAAAAAAATATATAAATCTAATTAATGTGACATAAAGTAGAGAGATGATATTAAATAAATTAATTGGTGATAGTGGGAGAAATAATGTAGAGGATGAGTTAAATAATTGACTTAAAAGCATCATGATAAGTGAAGATGAATAATTGATTTAAAAGCATTTTGATAAGTGAAGATGATGGAATACAATAATAGATTAATATGTTATATATATACATCAAGTTGGCAACCCTAAGTTGGAGAAAGAAATCAAAACTCAAATTGAGAAAAGCTCCATCGTGCCTCTTTCCTTCTCTTCTTTCTCTCTCCCCTTGCACACTTGACCGCCCTTGGCCGCCCTTGGCTGGAGTCTTCCCTGTCGGAGCCCTCGCCCGTCAGCGTTCTTTGCGCCACCTTTGATCCGGCCAGGCAGCTGCAGGCCATCGCCCTTTGCGGCTATCCGCCCTCCTCAGCCGCGGCAACGCTCCGGCCACCACGACACGCGCGCCCCATCGCCGGTCGGACCCCGGCAACCCTCTATCCCTGCAGCCAAGCTGCGACGAAGACGCCGGACAGCCCTCAGCAGCCCCTATTCCTTCTCTCGTCGACAACGAACCCTAATTTGGGTAAAACCTTGCTTAACTCGAGGGTTTCAGCTTCATAGTTTGGATTAAGGATAAATGGGAAGAATTGATCGCATCTAGGGCTATGAAAGGGATTGGGTTATGAGATTGGAACTTTGTATGATTCTATAGGATTACCTGCAGGGATAGAGATGGATATGTGTGTTATAATTTAATTTATGAAATCCAAGTGTATTGGATTATAATGGTTAATTGATTGTGTAATTTTCGGGGCTCTCTAAATAGAGAAGGTGTTGCTCGATTTTTCTAGAAATCCCTAAGTATAAATGCCCTATTAGGGATCATGCAACTTGCTTAAGTATATTTAGCTTTCATGATTAACATGCTTATGTATGATTAGTTTCCATGATTGTCATGCTTAAGGGACACATGCTTTAGATTGATTAATGTCAGCTAATTAAGCATTCTTAAGCTATAGGATGAAGTTATGGAAAATACGGACTCTGTATTTAATTAGTACTCTCATTGATTCTAGGAAAGGGAAAAGGTCCAGCAGAAGCTGCCGAAGGACCGAGCGATTCCTAGGAATTTGCAAGGACTTAAGGTGAGGGGACTTCACCGTAAATCTAGATTTATTTCTTGTATTTACCATGATTTTGGTTTCTCGTGTTATTATGAGATTTATATCTGTTTGTGATTTGCCGATGGATTTCATCACTATAGTTGCATAGTGATTCTAATACTTGTTGTTTGCTACGAACTATACCAGCATGATTAATTATAAAGTGAAACCTTAACTGATAAAGATTGATATTCACCGTGTCGTGACTGCTCCCTAGTTAGACATTGACGATTGATCCAGCGGGGCTCAGGATAGAGCCCATAAGGAATTATAGATGATCTTGGGTTAAGGAAGGGATTTGTTTTAATCCGTTTTTCTTAAACAAAAATGTTTGCGAAATCATTTTCTATATAAAACCCCTTCCAAACTCTTTTGGATGCCCGAATTAGATACGAGGATGTATGCATGAAGATTGATACAGTTGGTTGATCATACCACTGGTTGTTAGGTCTCAGATATGAGACGCGTGATGATTGATACAGTCGGTTGATTATACCACTGGTCGTCAGGCCTCGGGTATTGGATCAGAATAATCAGATACGAGATGTACGTGTGACGATTGATACAGTTTGGTTGATCATACCACTAGTCGTCAGGTCTCGGATATGAGATACATGACGATTGATACAATTGGTTAATTATACTACCGGTCGTCAGGCTTAAGTACTGGATCAGATTATTCCGTTGTCTCCCGATCATCAGGATCCGCTTATCCGGCTGATGACAACTAGGTTCATTTAGACTATTGAACTAGGGTTGCATATTGATTACGATACGAGGCTATTGCATATATATGTTTCTTATATGCATGATATGATATGAGATTGATTGAGTGCTATCTTCGGATTTCTGATCGTATAACATGCCTATCAAGATTTAAGATAATTTTGCTGATCTTCATGATTTATACTTGCATTGTTCTTGTACTAGTAATTTAGTACAGATGACAGGTATGTATAATACCTGGCGGAGAAGTTCTTATTCACTGAGTTTGTATAGCTCAGCTCTCTCGATTACTGTTTTTCTGTTACAGGATCTAGACGTGGATTAGGATAGTAGCTCGTATCTTGAGCTAGGATCGAGGTCTAGCTGGCTCTGGCATACCTGTCCTTGTGTTTTAGTCTTGTTGGGTTACATTTGTCAATGTATTATTTTTTTTCTTATGCTGTATTTGGGGCCGTAGTTGCCCAAACTTGATATGTATTTCTTATGACTTTGATATGTTATGACTACCGGTGTGTAACCGGATTTGTTTATGTCGTATGGTAATTATCTTGATACTTATGGTTATTAGGTTTAAATTACACAACTTATGGGCTGTGTGCACTCCTAGTCCAGCTGGTGTGACATCTGTCTCATTAGCGAGATGAGTGTTACAGAGGGGGTGTTCCTGGTGCCCCATAATACGTGAAGATCATCCCCCCCCCCCACTTCGGGCTCCAAACAGGGTCCCGAAAGGGTCCCATATCTGTCGCACGTATTTACAAAGTATAAGTAAATGTTGTACTGATTCTTCCTCGCTCTCGCACAGGTAGCATGTAGTGCGGTCACTATTCCACTTTCTTTTGTGCAAGTTATCGAGGGTTAGGATCCTATTCTCTCTGGCCAATCATGCAAATAATTTTGTATTGAGAGGGCAAGGTGTAGTCTTGATGGAGATGTAAGAAGGGCCATTCGTTATACCATTAGGAGGGTTGGGCGTATCTAGGCTTGGAGGGTGCCTTTGTGCCGTTTGCATGATTCGGATGGGAAAGTTTTGGGTGCACAAAGCACTACCAAGAAGGACCAACCATTTGCCACCTAGATGTTGACTGAGTAGGTAGACAAATCCCTTGATTGTAGGGGTTGAATCGATTAGATGAATTTAGGCATTTGAATACTCTTTAAATCAAGAAGTTTGAATATTGATTGTTTAAATAGGGGATTTGATTGCTCTTAATTTTAAGAGTTAGTTGGGTTTATTTTAGAATGTTATATTAAAAATAATTATTAGAGGGAATAATGGGAGAGGACTAAACAAACCCTGGAGTATTTATATCTTCTACAACTTTATATTGGAGGCTGAAACTACTAATTTTGAATAAGAGAAAATCTTATGTTTTTTCACCCTATTTTCGAGAATTGAGTGCTAGTCCTAGTTAGTCTTGATTTTCGTACTTCATAACTATTTGAATCTTGGTGTGCCTCGACGTAGCACTTGATTCATCCATCCAACATTACTATAATTACCTAAGGACTTGTTTGTTTCATTGTTTCCCATGGTTTCATAATGTATGGTGTAAGACCCTTACCAAAGAGACCCATCTTGGAGGCCAGGACTTCGGGTGGGTTCTCAGGTGGGAAGGATCCTATAAGTAGGCGCCGGTGTGCCTTGATGCGAGCTAGAACCTTGTTGGAAAGGTTTCTTCCTTCATGTTGTGCAGGAGCATGAGGAAGATGGGCTTTGGGTTCAACCCAGTTTCATAGACTTGGTGGGGCGATAAGAAACTAAGTTAGCTTGCATCTGTAACTGATTTGCATACATAACTGTCTGAGACCACATAGCATGTGGCAAGCTCTCCTTGAGTTGAGCTGCAGTTTTGCATGGAGGAAATGATCAGTTACACATGGGTGTGTGAGGGAGCTGATCAGCCTGACCTTTGGGGTGCCAAAGGAGATGAAGAGATGGTAGTTGGCTGTGTCTTTTGGGCTTTGTCAATTACATAGACTCTTGGGAGTCAGCTGTTACTTGTAAAGGGGCTGAGGCCTTTAAATATACTCTTGTAAACACATTGTTTTGGGGTGGATGATGAATAGATAAAGAGTGCAAGTGTACAACTTTATATTGTTGCCTTCTTGTGTGTGTGTGTTTGTTTTGGTTTTCTCTCATCTTCCATCAAAGTTCTCTAAGTTGCCTTGGAACCTCTTTGTGCAAAGGAATAGAGATTGGCTGAACTAAGTGCTGGGGACTTAGTTGCCATCACGGGAGCTTTCATTTGAGAAGAAGCAAAAGTTGAAAAGGTAATCTCCTTTCTCACCATGTGACAGTTTGGTATTGGAACCATGGCGGATGCAATTGAGCGGATTGCACGGCTTGAGGCGATCGTTGGGACTCTGTAGGGACCCCCGAACGTATCTTTGGCGGATCACTACTATGCGTTGTTGGCGAGAAGTCGCCTCGCCGGGGAGATGATTGAGGCTGATGCGATGATCGAGTTGATGATGTTACCCAACACATAGAAGCTAGTAATGCATCTCATTCTGCACATGCTTCGAAGGTAAAAGTCCCTAAACCTAGCGCCTTTGCAGGAGCAAGGAACGCTAAGATGTTGGAGAACTTCATTTGGGACATAGACCAATACTTTCGAGCGGCGAAGTGCCGGAAGAGGAGCACGTGTCGCTGGTGGGCATGTACTTGACTAGAGATGCTAAACTTTGGTGGAGAACTCACCAAGAGAATGACTCATGGATAGGCCGACAGTCTACTCAAACTTGGGAAGAGTTGAAGAAGGATCTTCGAGAGCAGTTCCTTCTGGGGAACACGACATGGATTGCGTGGACCATGCTCAAGCACGGGCATCGTGAGAGACTATGTAAAGGAGTTACATATCTCATGCTTGACATAAAGGATATGTCGGAAGAAGACAAGCTGTTCAACTTCTTGTCTGGGTTGCAAGGTTGGGCTCAACTTAAAGTGCGACGGCAAGGGGCGAAGGATCTTGCCTTTTCCATCACTGCGGCTGAAAGTTTGGTTGATTTTAGGGGTGCTAACCCCTCTGCTGGAGACAAGGTGAAGGCCAAGCCCAAGGAGAAGGGTAAGTATGTGAAGAAAGACTTCACAAAGCAACCGCAGTGCGAGCGGCGCGAAGTGGCGGGTTTCAGCAGAAAACAACCTAGCCAAGGGCCTAAGACAGGGTGCTTCATATGCAGCGGACCGCATAGAGCACACGACTGTCCAAAGAGGGAGAAACTCTCGGCGCTAGCGGTTGAGGCGGACAGCGACCCGGAGCCTCCAACTCGGGTCAATCCTATCCAACTATGCAACACGATAATGTTGGTGAAAGACACTACCCCTTCTCGGCTTCTGTTAATTCAAGTCATGTTAAACGGAATGATGGTTGAGGTGATGGTAGATACGGGGACCACTCACAACTTTGTGTCGGAATGGATGGTTTCCACGCTTGGCTTATCTCTTGGCAAAGATCAAAGCCGTATCAAGGCGGTAAACTCAAAGGCCCAACGAGTTACGGGTGTGGCAAAGGTGGTGCCAATGAAAGTTGGAGGATGGAGTGGAAATCTGAACCTACTTGTGGTGCCATTGGATGACTTCGACGTCATCTTGGGTAACGATTTCCTAACTTTGACTAAATGTGCAGTGATCCCTCACTTGGGTGGGATATTCATCATGAATGAAGACCCGCCTTGCTTCATTGCGGGAATGAAGGCGACCAAGGCCCAGAAGGGCAAGTTTGCACTCTTGTCCGCGATACAATTGGAGCAGGGACTCAAGCGGGGTGAACCAACTTTCCTTGCTGCTTTGTTGGAGATCAAGGAAGGCAAAACAGTTGAGATCCCGGATGATGTTACGGTCATCTTGAAGGAGTTCGAAGATGTGATGCCCAGTGAACTCCCAAAAGTTCTACCACCTCGGCAGGCGGTAGATCATCGCATTGAGCTTGAACTAGGTGCAAAGCCTTCAGCGAAGGCCCTTTATCGTATGTCCCCATCGGAGTTGCAAGAGCTAAGGAAACAGCTCACAGAGTTGCTAGATATGGGGTACATACAACCTTCAAAGGCCCCTTATGGAGCACTAGTCCTCTTTCAAAATAAGCAAGATGGGACCTTGCGACTCTGCATCGACTATCGCGCCTTGAACAAGGTAACTATCAAAAACAAATATGCAGTTCCTTTGGTTCAAGACCTTTTTGACAGATTGAGCAAGGCATCTTACTTCACCAAGCTGGACTTGTAATCGGGATATTGGCAAGTGAGGATTGCTGAAGGTGATGAGGTGAAGACCACTTGTGTTACCAGATATGGCTCATATGAATTCTTAGTTATGCCATTTGGCTTGACTAATGCTCCTGCTACCTTTTGTTACTTGATGAATGATGTGTTTTCTGACTATATCGATCAGTTTGTTGTTGTGTATTTTGATGATGTAGTCATTTCTAGTAAATCCTGGAATGATCACTTGTATCATCTTGAGTTGGTGTTGTCTAGGCTGAGGACACACCAATTGTATGTGAAGCTGGAGAAGTGCGAGTTTGCCCAAGAAAACATCATGTTCTTGGGGCATCGGATCTCTAGAGGCAAAGTCCGGATGGATGAGCGGAAGGTGAAGGCAATCTTGGAATAGCAAGCTCCGACTAAGGTAACTAAGCTTCGCTCCTTTCTCGGTTTGTCTAACTACTACAGAAAGTTTATTAAGAGCTATTCCAAGAAGACGGTTCCTCTCACTGATTTCTTAAAGAAGGATCATATTTAGTGTTGGACGGATCAATGCCAAAGGGCTTTCGACACACTCAAGCAAGCTGTGGTAAGTGAACGTGTGTTGAAGTTTCCTGACTTCGACAACCCCTTTGAGATTCACACGGATGCTTCTAACAAGGCTATGGATTGAGTCCTTGTGCAGAATGGGCATCCAGTTGCCTTTGAAAGCTGGAAACTGAATGGTGCGAAGCAGAAGCATTCTGCTCATGAGAAGGAAATGATGGCGATGATACATTGTCTTCAGGTTTGGAGAGTCTATCTCCTTGGCACCAAGTTCGTCATCAAGACCAAAAATGTGGCGAATACATACTTTGCTACCCAGAAGAAGCTGTCTCCAAGACAGGCTCATTGGCAAGAGCTTGTGCAGGAATATGACTTTGTATGGCAACACAAACCAGGGCGGCACAACCTTGTTGTTGATGCACTAAGTCAGAAAGCGGTAATGGAATCTATGAATGCCTTATCGCAGGTTGAATCTGACTTCGTTCAGCGCATTCGGGATGCGGTGAAGGATGATGATCAATACCAAAAGCTTGTCACCGATGTGGAGGAGGGTGTTGTGCAGCGATATTGGATCGAAGATGAGCTTCTCCAGGCCAAGGGAGGCAAGCTCTTTGTGCCACGGAAGGGTGGGTTGCCAAGGGAGTTGCTTTGGGAGACCCATGACACCAAATAGGCAGGGCATCCAGGCCGTGGCGGATGGCGGCGCTTCTGTCCCAACACTATTTCTGGCCTGACATGTGGGATGACATTGAGTCTTATGTTAAGACTTGTTTTGTTTGCCAAAAAGACAAGTTGGAGCGGAGGAAGGAGGCAAGGCTGCTGCAGCCTCTACCATGGACTATGTTTCTGGTTTCCCCAAGGTAAAAAATGTGACATCGGTGCTAGTTGTTGTGGACAGGTTCTCTAAGTATGCTATCTTTATTCCTGCCCCAACAACCTGCACAGCTGAGCTTTTGGCGGAGCTCTTCTTGGCACATGTGGTGAAAGACTTTGGGCTGCCGAAAGATATTGTGAGCGACAGTCGACAGGGACACTCACTTCACGGGCATATTTTGGACTGCACTATTCGATTGCTGGGTTCCGAACTGAAATTCTCAACGGCCAATCACCCCCAAACAAATGGCCAAACGGAGCACATCAATGCCTTGATGGAGGAGTACTTGAGGCATTTTGTTATAGCTTCGCAGAAGAACTGGCTAGACTTGCTGGATGTAGCACAGTTTTCCTACAACCTGCAACAATCTTCTGCTATAGGAAAGAGCCCCTTTGAGTTGGCCATTGGCTTCCAACCAAGGGCGCCACATGAAGTTGCCAAACAGTCCATTGGAGGGAAGTGTCCAGTTGCCTATCACCTTGCACGGAGTCAAGAAAAGTTGCTTGATGAGGCGCGGGACAGCCTCGCAAAGGCAGGAAGGCGAATGAAGAAGTATGCGGATCAAGGGCGGAGACCTTTGGAGTTTTTTGTTGGAGACAAAGTGTGGCTGAAACTTACTCCTCAGATTTGGAAGAAGTTGTACAAGAAAGAAGTTCACAAGGGCTTGATTAAGAGGTATTAAGGTCTATTTGAAGTCCAACAACGGTTTGGAAATATGACATATAGGCTGAAGCTTCCGGAGAGGCTAAAGCTGCACCCAACTTTTCACAAAAGTTTTTTGAAGCCTTGCTTTGAAGATGAGACTGATCATGCTAGGAACCAAACCATGTGGGCATCTCCTACAATCCGAACTAAGTTTGAACGGCTTGTGGAGAAGATACTTGACTGGCGGGTTGAAGGCCAAAGCAAGAAGAATCGGCGAACCTTCTACTTGGTGCAATGGAAAGGGCAACCGGCTTCAGAAGCAAGTTGGGAGAAAGATACCACATTGTGGCAATTTGATAAGGAGATCAAGGCTTACTTGGACTCTATTCCAACGAGGGCGTCGGACTCTTCCGGTGGGGGTGGTTTTGTAAGACCCTTACCAAAAAGACCCATTTTGGAGCGGACTTTGGTGGGTTCTCCGTGGGAAGGATCCCACAAGTAGGCACCGGTGTGCCTTGATGCGAGCTAGAGCCTTATTGGAAAGGTTTCTTCCTTCATGTTGTGCAGGAGCATGAGGAAGATGGGTTTTGGGTTCAGCCCAGTTTCATAGACTTGGTGGGGCGATGAGAAGCTAAGTTAGCTTGCATCTGTAACTGATTTGCATACATAACTGTCTGGGACCACATAGCATGTGGCATGGTCTCCTTGAGTTGAGCTGCAGTTTTGCATGGAGGAAATGATTAGTCACACATGGGTGTGTGAGGGCAGCCTGACCTTTGGGGTGCCAAAGGAGATAAAGAGATGGTAGTTGGTTGTGTCTTTTGGGCATTGTCAATTACATAGACTCTTGGGAGTCAGCTGTTACTTGTAAAGGGGTTGAGGCCTTTATATATACTCTTGTAAACACATTGTTTTGGGTGTGGAGGGGGGGGGGGGGGGGGGGATGATGAATGGATAAAGAGTGCAAGTGTACAACTTTATATTGTTGCCTTCTTGTGTGTGTGTTTGTTTTGGTTTTCTCTTATCTTCCATCAAAGTTCTCTAAGTTGCCTTGGAACCTCTTTATGCAAAGGAGTAGAGATTGGCTGAACTAAGTGCTGGGGACTTAGTTGCCATCACGGGAGCTTTCATTTGAGAGGAAGCAAAAGTTGAAAAGGTAATCTCCTTTCTCACCCTGTGACATATGGTATGGTTTACCATCTTGTTTATTTTCACTTCTATTCAAATAGTATAATTTTTCATAGTTTTTTTTTATGGTTTAAAAACTACCATATGTGATGAATTTTTCAAATCACCGATTTGGTGGTTTCCCATGGTTCAAAATTTTTTTTGCCGAAAATATCCCTAATAATTTTTATAAATACTGTAACATCCCAAAATTTCATAAGTAAAATTCAGTGAATTTCTGAAATTTTAAATGAGGTTAATTAACTTAAAACAGATAAATTAATATTAATCTCAAGTTAAAGAAAATTAGAATAAAATGGACCGAAATCCATTCTACCTCGCAACTATAGAGTAGAGAAGAGGCCTTAATGGGCGAGGCGAGTTATATAGAATAGTTGGAGATGGATGAGTCGATTGAGGATTAGACTAATTAAATCAAAGATTAATTAAATATTAATTAATCGAGATTAATTAAGTAGGAATATGGGACAAAAGTTAGAGTCAGATAAAGTAGATGCAGTAGGAGTCAAAAGCGAGAGATTAGCGGATCACTGGGTCGGGGAGAGAAAGAGCGACTGGCCTTCTGATCGGCCAGGTGTCCATTTGGGGACGTCAGGCAGATTCGGATGCAGGTGTGAGAATCGATTGATAAGATAATAATTCTTAAATGGTGACGAGACATAAAGTAAAAAGGATAAAGTAAAGATAAAGTAAAAGATAAAACATTTTAAAAGATAATATATTTAGTGGTAGAAAAGATTATATTAATAATAATAATTAAAAAAAAAAAGAAAAGAAAGAGGAATCCTCTCTGTCTTTAAAAGGCAGAGAGATGAGAGAGAGAGAACAAATCTCTCTCTCTCTCTCTCTCTCGACCTCGTTAAGTCTTGCTTGGCGGCCGGACCACCCCGCTTCATCTTGAGCCTAAAGCCGCCGAGTTGCGTAAAGGTCGGCATACTTGTGGCACTCCATGTAGACGGCCCGGCATCACCGCCGTTCGGCTGCGGCGGCGGTGTCGCGTGTCATGACCGGCCTTGTGCCAGCCTCTAGTCGCCGTCGCCCGTGACTTGACCTTGCGGCCCGGCACCCCACCTTCACCCTCGCTCAGAGAGCTGGAGACAATTCATCTCTCCCTTCCTCCATTGTGAGATACTTGGATACTTGATGAATTATTTGGGAAGCCCTAATTAAGTTCATGTTTTAGGGTTGAAGATGGTAGATGATTTTCATGAATAAGAGGCTAAAGAATTGTTTGGATGATGCTATGTTTTAGAGATTGTTAATATAGAGTATTTTTGTGTGATTGGTTGTAGAATTTCGAGCCCTACAAATAGAGAGATCTTTTAGATTTTTCTTGAAAATCTATAGAAGTTAAGACTTTATTAGCGATTAGTTATGCTTCCATGCTTAGTTAATAAATTACCTTCATTTCCTTGCTTAATATGCTAGTTGTTAAGTTTAGAAAAGTGATAATTAAGTTAAGTGAAGATTTGTTAGTAGAATGGAGAAATACGAGCACAATTCATATTCTTATACCTTAGAAGCATGTATTAGATCTTAAGGAGAAATTATGCTAAGATAATTTAATGAGTTACCGTATTGATGGTATTTAGATAAAAGTCACGAGTCAAAATCACGGACTCCTTATTTATAAATTCTTATTTCAACCATCGTAAGGGCAAGGGAAAGTCTGGCTGAAGGACCGAGCGGATCTAACTTAAACCGGACTAAGGTGAGGGAAATCTGCACCATAGTTCATGAGTCTTTACCGTATTTTTATACGATCACATGTTTCGATTTTAGAAGCATGAACTCTGGGTTTTATGAAGTTTCGAGTTTTATGAAAACCATTTTCATGCTTAGTATTGATATGAGAAAGAAAGCGATTACAAATCTGATTTAAGATTACATTCTATTGATGTACATGTATAGAGCTAGAAGCGGTGGCTCGTGTAGAGCGAGAGAGTCTGACAATCGAGTTAGGAGAGGGGTGATTTAAATTACATTTTAAGTCGAACTTCATACATTTTAAAAGCACTTCCATTTTATAAAAATCAAAACCCCTTTCCATCCCCTTGGATGCTTAAAGGAATACTGATATATTATGGAAGCCATTATGAGGATATACTTGTTGGTCACTGGCCATCTGATATTGAAGTAGATGTGTAGTGGGAGAATAGTCTTGTGTATTAGATGATGCGCGTAAGATCCTCGCCTATCTAGAGATAGAGCTCATCTCTCGTAGAGAGAGAGGGCACGATGTATGCAAAAGGGAATTACCGGGGTGAATATGTTCGGTTTCAAGTATTTAATTCACAAGGCAGAGAAACGCGAGAAACTTCGAGATATGCATTTTTAAGAGAAATTACCTTGATCAATGTTTACTTGCCCAAGATTCAAGATCAGCCAGGTTTTTAGGTATTTTTAATCCGATTATTTTCTATTCATGTTATTTTACACGTCAGTTTTACTTCTGGAGTTTTGTTTATTTCCTTTATCACGGTACAATTGGCTACGCTTCCGATATGGTTGTTTCAGCCGCTACTATTTTGAGAGCGATGCCAGAAATTTTCGTAGCTCAGCTTGTACTGACACACACCTGCATTTTAGCGGGGACAAGTTAGGCGGGGAGTTCTTTCTAGAGAATTGATACCGCCCATACGAGTTAATGATGGTTGCCACTGTAGAAATTTCATTCACGACTCAGTGTCTAGTTTGTATGTTTATTTTGTTCTCGAGGTGTTGTGAGACATTAAGTTTAAAGACAATATTTATTTT
This sequence comes from Dioscorea zingiberensis, assembly GCA_026586065.1. Taxonomy (NCBI): domain Eukaryota; kingdom Viridiplantae; phylum Streptophyta; class Magnoliopsida; order Dioscoreales; family Dioscoreaceae; genus Dioscorea; species Dioscorea zingiberensis. The sequence goes on along the minus strand of CM048825.1, from coordinate 8,007,024 downwards.
GTGTTTGTATTAAATCTAGAATTTGGTTTGGTGTTTTAATCTATTCGGTTTGTTTGTTACCTTCCGTGCTATATTTTCCCACGTAATGTGAGTGAGCAGAATCTGACCTTAGGTTTAGGGTTAGATTCCCTTAGAAATAAACCGGTACAGTGGTAACCCGAAAGTCCTAAAAAGGATAAAGAGGTGTTACAAATACCCAAGTTTATTCTTACCACCTCTTCTCTCGGCACCAATTAAGGATTACTGGTCCTAATCTTAGCACATATAACAAAGAAGTCACATAATTACGAAAATGTCCTTAATAATTATTTTTTGTGTATTAATTTTATTATAGTTTTATCAATTTAAAAATTACATAAGTATACAATTCACATGTGATATTTTGGAAGATTTTAATAAGAATTTTTAATACTTCTTGAACCACTTTGTTTTGGTTGGAGGTTTTGGCCAAGGAGTGAGGATGGAATTTGGGGTTTTTGTGTTTTGGTTGGGGGGTGTACACAGGAGAGGGAGTGAGGAGGGTGTGGACAAATCCCTCAAAATTACTCTCTAAATTTTTCAGCTCCCCAAATCGGTTTTTAGAAGGGATGTAAAAGTTTTCTATTTTTTAAACTCAAAAATCACATGAAAATACCCATTTTGCTCTCTACTTATTTTTCAAAAATTTCATCTAGAAGTCCCAGCTTTTTATACTCAGCTTTTTAATATAATTGATATTAATTAGTTTAATTTTAACTTCTTATACTAATATAATTAATAATAATAATTTTTTTATTGTTTTAATATTTAATATTAATTATACTTGCAAATTAATATAATTAATATTAATTAGTTTAATACTGAAATTTTTATACTAATATAATTAATAGTAATAAAGAATTTGTATTGATTCTAATAATTAGTATTAAATTATACTTAAATTAATATAATTAATATGTTTTATATAATTGAGTATTAATTAGTTTGATACTAGCTTTTAAGTACTAATATAATTAATAGTAATAAACTTTTGTATTGATTTAATAATTTAATATTATTAATTATACTTTAGATTAAATATAATTAATAGATTTAATATAAATTAATATTAATTGGATTTAATACTAAGCTTTTATACTAAATACAAATAATAGTAATAAATTTGGTATTAGTTTAATAATTATTATTAATTATAAATTAAAGCTAATATAATTAATAATTTTTAATATAGGAATTGATATTAATTAGTTTAATACTAGCTTTTATACTAATATAATTAATAGTAATAAAATTTGTATTGGTTTAATAATTAATATTAATTATGCTTTAGAGATTCATATAATTTTTTTAGCTTTAATATTATTAATATTAATTAGTATTAGATTAATAATACACATTACATTTTTCTTCAAAGCTTCTTTTCCCAATAAAATATTATCATTATTTATTTCCATGTAATGTAAAAAGCGGAATTGGTCCATTAAACTTGCAGCATTCTGGCTCCTTCCTTTTCACTTATTACTGCATGGCAACCAGAATAAAAAAAAAATTCCTCCTTCTCACTCCCTATTGAACCAAATATGTAAAATTTTTCTGGCAAAACCCTTCAAATCCTCTCACTACAAAAGCTCCCTCCTCACTCCATCCCTCCAAACTCCCCCCTTTGAATTAAACAAATGGCTAAATGAATTTAATTTTTTGAAACTTAAATAATTAAATTTAATATAATTTCATATTAATTTCTATTTGAGGATATTTTTATCATTTTATTATCTCTCACTCCCATACCATACAATCAAAACAAACAAATGTTAAATAGTAATCCACAGTTCCACGGAACTTGTCTTTGGTTTTGGCTAAGTAAGAAGTCTGATTTTTCAACTTGGAGAGGAGAGAGAGGAGAGAGAGGAGAGAGAGGAGAGAGAGCTCATTTTGAAGCATTTTTTATACGAGTAATTCTTTACTTACCGAAGAAGTTTGTATTAGAAAAATCACCGAAACCATTTCTGATTTGTGCATGCGGGGATGCATGCGTACGGATCACCGATGCACAATCATGATGATTTCGAGTGATTTTTCGATAACTACTTTAGACCGTGAAATACCTAACATCAGCTACTATCACGGGTAATTCTTTACTTACCGAAGAAGTTACCGAAAAATCACCCGAAACCATTGATTTGTGCATCGGGATGCGTGCAGCACGGATCTCGATGCACAATCAATGGTTTGAGATTATTCGGCAACTTTCTTCTGGTAAAGCACTCACTCTTTTTATACAGTAACCCGCCCTTACCATCACATTTGTACTCGGGTTTCGGATTCTGGACCCGCAAGCCTCGGATCCGTAAAGCAACTTCAGGGGGTTTATCCTCATCCACTGTCCCAACCCCATTTGTTGTTTCGAGCTCCCGCCTTTCCGCCCGAGATGGGGAAGGGGACGGAGAGGCTGCATTGAAGGCTCTGAAGCTGCGCGCCGACCTGCACTGGAGAGTCCTTTACGGAGCGCCATGGCTGTACAAAATCATCGACCTTCTCGACCTTCCCATCAAGATCATTTCTCGCCCCCTTCACCCTTGCCAACGACCTCGCTGGCTCCGCTAGCAACGTGGCTTCCCGGCATCCCTGAACTCGCTCTCCACATCTCTCCTCTCTCCGCCATCTTTGTACGCTCTCCTAAGGAGTTGTGCCTCATCGCTTTGCTGTGGTTGTTTTCTTCGAATTACGATCTTCGTTGCGGAGTGAGTGGCGACGCTTTGGGGACGTATGGACATTGCGCTGGGAGCTTTGGGAAGAAAAAGTTTTATGTCGAGAGGTGATTGATTGGTTGTATTATTTACTCTTGTTGCTACGTTCCTTTGGTGATGATGTGGATTAAATCCTTTTAACTTCTTCTGAGGATAAAAAGATTAGTTGTCATTGAAACGAGTTATTTGGAGAGAGAAGGAAAAGAGCATCCTTTTATCCATTGAATTTTCTTTGAGTGTGGAATGACATAGTTTCTAGTTAGGTCTTATTAAGGTTCTGTAAGGCACATTGTTTTTTGTTGAACTTGAAATTGGGTTTTCTTTTGTATACTGTTCAAGAATTTCTCCAAATATGGGCTAGTTATATGAATAAGTGTGGTAATTATGAGTAATTTTCACTTGTTGGCAAAATGAGATACTGCTACTCACTTGCATTTGAGAGATCACTGTAGATTTTTTGTAGAATGAGTGGGAACCCGAGGAGGGAATGAGTATTCTAGGGTTTTAGTCTATTGTGAATCTTAAGGTTTAATGACGATTTTCCTGAAAGCGATCAACTCTGTGACAGAAGAGATATCTTTAAAGCCTAAAAGTTGTCTTTTTATATATTTGTGCAGAATAAATTATTACTTAGCTAGAGTCGATTTATTGAGATCCCTATTATTGATTTTTATTTCATGGAGCAGCTAGAGATGGCTCTGTATGCAAAAAGAGATTTTCTTTGGTATAAATTCCTTTTAAACATGTATATACAAGAAGAAGGGAGCCTTGGCACAACGGGTAAAATTATTGTCATTACGTGAACGAGGAGAGATCATACGGGTTCGAAATCGGGGAAACAGCTTGTACTTTTGCATAAAAGCGAGGTAAGCGTCAGCGTACCAATAGTAACCCAAGTGGTCCGACAGCTTCTCCACGGACCTCATGGCTGCGATGCGAGAGAGCTTTGTTGCACCGGGCTGCCCTTTTTTATATGCAAGGCATCTTTTTTTGTGTCTTGTAGTTTCAACATCCTCAATACTACTTTCATTATCTACTCTAGGCTTATGTACCAAAAGTGCTTATAGGATGTCTTCTTATATATACTCATCCCGGGAAGGTTGGCTATTTACTACTTGTATTCAGTTTGTTGTAACTACAATGGCCAAGAATGAACTTATGTCAATGTAATACTTTTGAATCAGGACTTTAATGATGTTCACAAATCACAACTTACATAGGGAAATGCATTTGGTCTCACATGGTACTTGTTTCTTGTAAATTGGCATCCTTTGTGTGTGTTAACTATAAGCATTGCATTTTGGAAGGAATTGTATGGAACATGCAAATGGGCTGGCAAGGATTAAGATGTACCATGTGCAAGGGTAGTACCTGGGAAAGTGCACTATCAAGTAAATAGTTATAACTTGAGGGAAGGTAATTAGTTTAACAACTGCATTATTATTTGCTTTTGTTCCATATGCAAACTTTTCTCAGAGAATAGAAAATATTTTTCCACCTCTTAGTTTGGATCTACTAACACAAATTTTAAGTATCACTTAATAGACCTCACAAGGAGCTAGGAAGCCTTAAAGCTGTGAAGGGTGATTAACAGGGAATGGGGGCTAAGGCAGCCATTTTAATGGGACATATTATGCCTATTCAAATGCCAAATGTAGATAGTACCAGAGTGTAGCTGAAATTCTTTAGCTGTTTTTGAATTTACTTTCTAGTAAAAGTAAATTAAAACAACCCCTAAATGAAGTCTATTTTAAAGAGTGGGCCTTAACCATGGCTCTGGTTTTAAATAAATGTCCACAGTGCGATTGGTTTCTATGTTGACCCCCTATTTGCAACACAAAACTAACATTTAAGGCATAAAAAGGCACGCATGGTTGCACAAACACCAAGAAACATTGTGATTGTGCTTTTCATACTGAATATACCTATGTCCCTAATTTGAAGATGTTTCGAAAAGCATCCTTTTTTGATGTCTGTTACTGTTTTAGACTTCATAATAGCCAATACTAAAGAATAGATGCTAACCCTTGTTTTGGATACAACCATCACTTGTTGAGAATAAATCCTCAAGTAGCTTTTCTGGGTCTGGTTTTTTGGATCAAAGCTTTCACTGAGGCATAGATGCTTTGCTCTTTACAGAATAGTTGTAACTTTTAAGTCTTGGCTCCTTATTCCGAAAAGTTGTGTGATCCTGCTAAGTGCTAATTTTGTTGGCATTTTTTAGTGGAGAAAGGGCAGCGGCTTGACTGGAGATGTGTTGCTGAAGCCATTGTGGGAGAACCGGGCTGGAAGTTGGTCCACTTTACCATCTGCGATTGATTTTATCTGTGTCACTACAGCTTCCAAGAGAATGCCCAAACTGTGATGGAACTGTAAGGAGTCACATTTTGCTTCTGGCAGCACTTTCACCTCTTATAATGATATTTAACTCTTTCATGGATGTTCTGTTTAGTTTGTGGCATAGTTTTATCTATAATTGATAAGCATGAATTGTTATTCTACCTGTAGGGTGTGATGCGCTGCCCTGATTGTGCAAGCATAAATTGCCCACACACACACACACACCATCAGGATCTCTGCAGATGATGTGGAGTACCATGATACTGCTAGCTTGCTTTGATCCATGCATTTGGATGTTGAAATCAAATCCAAAAAATTTTCACAAACCGCTTTGGAAGAGACCAATTCTCTTTGTTTTTAAAAGGAATAGTAGAGTGGAAACCCATGTGCTTTTGACAACTTATGACATTTGAAAGAAAATCATGGCCAACTTCTACAAAATTTCACGTCCATGATTTGTAAAATAGTAATTTAACAATATATTAACCCTCTACTCTGTCTTGGACATTTTATTTTGTTTATGCTGTCTCTGCACTCTTCCAGTTGGAGTAGGGAAATCACTTGAATTGTATCATAAGTGAGTTTGAGATTATATTATAAGAACATTGTACACCCTTTCTATATTCAAATAAAATAAATGTGATTTATAATCACAAAATTATCCAATACTGCTACCCCTTCATAAACTAGTTTTGTTTTGATGATAAGATGGAAGAGATACAGTTGGATGGGGTGGAAGTTATTATATGAGAAAATAATGAACTAAAAAATACCTCTAGGGTTTTATATTTTTTATTTTTTATATCCTGATCCCTTTTTATTTTTCTACAAGTGTATAAATACCACTTTAAGGAAGATTGATGCACCATCTAAACTAAAAAGACCTAGCAAAATTTCACTTATGATTTTTCCATTTACAACCTAATAATGCATCCAAATTCTTGAAGATATAGTAAGAAGTCAACGTGATTATTGTTGAAGCTATATCAATGTGCATGCAAAGTTATTGTACAGATTTCTATAGCTAAAGTTCAGGAGGTTGCACTATGACGTTTTCTATTATGTTTGAGGTGTAATGTTTAAGTGCATTACATATGTTCAATAAAATGAATCATTTTATGTGTTTTTTTTGATGTAGTACATTTGTATTTTTAAATGATTGTGGATTACTTAATATTTGAGCCCAGATTTCATGGAGCCCCATGCTGGAAGGCTTATAACATTTTGAAGAAGATGGATTACCACGTATGAGGCAAGTGGATCTAGTTGTTTGTAATACTTGGATTGGTTCATTAAAACAGCATAACCTTCTTGTCATCCCCCTATTAGGATGTTACACATCACATATCACTTGGGGATTTGGACCAGTGTACATACCTTTTTGCTAAGTGATATTTGATAATTTTTTCAACTGTAAATTACTTTTGGATTTCAGTGTATCCAAACTTGATTTGTTATGTGGAATCCATTCTCTGGATAAAAAGGGTGAAATTCTTGCACTTCCTTCTTTGAATAAGTTAATCCTGAAAAATGGCTTTTTATTTTTTAGATACATCCAACATGAGGTGTACATTAATCCATTTATATCTCCTTCATGATTAGTCAAGAAACATCTTTCTGTTTGGATCTTTTCACAAAAATTTATTTCATAAATTTATTTTTTTCTGATATCCTGTAATGTATTACATATTTTGCAATCCTTTATTGTTTTTGTAGAATATTGCTCAGTAGCATGAGGGACCCAAAGATTGCTGCCTTCTGGTTATTTACATTTCCTCAAGTTAAGGAGGATTAGCACCTATGATGATGATGTCAAACAAAAGTGATTTGGTGGAAGTACAAGTGCCAGTTGTTTCCACTCAATTCAATTGTTGCTAGAATTCTGTTACAAGAAACTTATTTATATTTTTGCTGCTTTGGTACCAAAGGGATGCGGTTTCTTTATTGATAAATCCTGAGTAAGAGTAAAGTTCAAAGTATCTAGAATGCTAGCTGCCATGTTTTACAATTCTCTTGTCCAAAAGTTTTTGTTGGTGGTTTTAAACTCTCACATGCTTTAGATAGCAATCTATTATTTGCTCATCATTTGATTTGATTTTCAGTTGGAAATTCCCCATGACTCCTAACTGTGTTTTCATATGATGTCAAAATGTTTGTGGTTATGCATTTTGGTGGCAGTTTATCAAGATGTTTCTTTTAGGTAAAAGGAGAGATGTATGTAGATACAATATAAAAGCCTCTAAGCTAAAATTGTTTAGAAGTACCTTTCCCACCCTTATTCTTGTTGATCATATAAACCCAATAATACATTCTTGTTATAATTCTTTTGGGAAACTACTATAATTCCTTTTCTAGGAGATGAGATCCTAAGGATGTGTGTTCTTTGATGTACATATTATTCCATATGGAAATTCTCATCTTATTAGAAATGTAAATGAGATCCCATGTACTTTTTTGATACCTGTATTTGTGGAAAAAACTAATGAAGGAAAAATACTAACCTTCTATTAATTCAAAGAACAACTTAATCCAAAAAATACCAATCATTCCCTAATATTTGACTTATAAATATTCAGATTCTATTTTCCTAATAAACTGCTAATTAACTATCCGAAAATCCCCTAACTCTTCCATACCTCCTGAAGTGGGAGTATAGATATTAATCATGCCCAATTTGTCGATCAGGGTGTTCAAAGTTAGGTCTAGACATGCCTTTAGTTAAGACATCCGCTATCTATTGTGTTGTGGTAGAAATGGATAGGCAAAATGATTTTGGCTTCAAGTTTCTCCTTAATGAAACGACAACTAATCTCAACATACGTGGAACCTGTCATGTTGAACCCGATTGTGTCCAATGCCAATCGTCATTGGTCAAGCCGTAGTATAGTTTCATAGAAAGTTCTCGCTGGGTTACATCAACTCCTCGAAGTACTCCTCGGTTTAACCATAACCCTTCGTGCATATTCCTCAGGTAATCGATCTCAATTCGCCTCAAATCTTGTTTTTACTTCTTCTGGCTTAAGTAACAAGATCGTTCTGCCACCTATGTACAATATTCCGAAGTCAATCTTCCATCTAATTGGGAACCAACCCAATCTGCATCTGTGTACACCTCAATACTTCTTCTTCGGTTATTTTTGAAAAAGTAACCCCTTTAGGTTTACTCTCCAAGTATCGTGAAAATTTTCGATAAACTACATCAAGATGCTTTTCACAAGGAGCACGTATAAACCGGCCGGCTGTAGACTAACCGGTAGTTTTTGCACAGTCTAGTATAGTATGTAAAAATTAACATCCCTCTACCTTAACCTCGTATCTTCCAATATTCACCTGAGTCTCTCTTCTTCTCGGCCCCAAAGTTCTTAAGCATTTGGATCTACCGGAGTATTTACTGGCTTATAAACTACTTCATTCCAGCTTTCCTCAAAGAGATCAAGTATATACTTTCTTTGGGTTTTCCTTTCTGGAAACTGCATAACTTCTATGCCAAGAAAGTACCATAGTGCCCTAAGTCTTTAGTCTTGAATTCTCGGCTGGGAGTTTTCTTCAATTTGCGCATTTCCACCAAATCATTATCAGTGAGAATGATGTCATCCACATACACTATTAAAATTGTGATTTCTTCCCTTTAGGAGGAGAATTCTACGTAAGAGTATAATGATCGGTTTCCTTGTCTCTGAAATGTACTCTTGTTGTTTCAATTAAAACGAAAGTGAATCTCTTAAATTACACCCTTGAGATTGCTTTAGTCCACATAAGGACTTCTTCAACCTGCATAAATTAGAGACAAATTGTTTTTCAAATTTAGGAGGAGCATCCATATACACTTCTTTCCCCTTAGATCATCAAGTTATGGAATGGGTTTTTGACATCAAGTTCGCCGCAGCGCCAATCTGTATGGGGTTGGTTGCAATTGAATTTCAGAACCGGTGCAAAGGTTGTCTCAATTTGGTTAATACTGTGAGATCTTCAGAAATCCTTCTAGCTACTAATCTACCTTATATCTTCCAAAGGAGCCATTATGGAGTCAAGGGTGTAATTTCGACAAGAAAGATCCATGAGATTTAATAGTAGATTTTCCTCGAAGCAAAGTCATGATTTTCCTAGTTGCTCTTCCTAAGAGCTTTCATTTCTTCAAACAATCGCTTACTCCTACTCCGAACTTCTAAAGCCTCCACCCGCATTATCAGAGGAATTTCTATATTTTGATAATTAAGGAGATAAAAGGTGCTAAGGAAGAAGATAATCAATTGGTACATACAAACTTAGACACGGGACGCCATGTACGCGACCCAACACCTTTCCCTCATGCAACCGGAAAGCAGCGAATAAAGATCATGAAATAACTGGGATCATGGGTGTTCGGAATTTGTTTTAGCATGGCCATCACTCTAGTATGTACTCAAGATTGACTTGCTCTCTGTTCAGTTCATGACTCGTCGCATTTAAGCTGAGTTATCAACTTCTTTTTGGCTGGTTCTTCCTTGAATAAATAACTCCTTTCTCTCAGCATTTTAAGGACTTGTTTGGTTTCCATAACCTGCTTCCTTGTAACTTTGGTCGGGCCAATGGCATCTCGCTTGACCATTTATTGTTTTCGTGATTTTTAATCCCGGTACCAAATATTTTTGAGTATCTATTTTCATGACTTACACCTGTGCTGGTGTCAAGGCCGATTTACGCTTTAAATATGGTTGATTTTCAAAGAAAGTGACATCTAGGTGATAATCATTTTACTTGGATAATCGGATCGGGGCTAACTTATAACCTTTTTTAGTGGAAGTTACAACTAATTAAAACACATGTAATTGCCAGGATCAAGTTTCCCTTGGTGCTGATCAAGGATCAGGATAAAACAAGCAGCAAACCAAATACTTTCACAAAAATCTATTGGAAATCAGTGTATGGAAAAGCAAATTTTGAAAAACATGAAATGAAGTTGGGAATTTCGTGAACTTTGGATGACATTCTATTAATTATATATGTAGTGCTTAAAACAATCTCACCCTGGCACAAGTACTTACTTAATTCTAGTTGAAAACAGTAATGATCTTACAATTCTAATAGATGTTTATTTTTCATTTCCAATAATTCCATTTCATTGAGGTGTATTAGTACAAGAACTCTAGCGTGGAACTATGCCATTTTCTTAAGAAAAATATTTCCCTAAAATTACTTCAAAGTACCCCTTTCCATTATCAGTTCAGTCTGGAATACTTGGATATTCTTTTGAAATTGTGTTTGCAAATTCATTTTATGAAAATTATGTGAAAGTTTCCTTTGTTGTGTTTCCTGCACTTTTCTTTTAGTAACTATACCCTATAATGCCTAATGTGATCATCAAAGAAAGTATCAACCATCGCTTTCAGATAAAGTACTTCCTTAAACGCCACTATATATAAATGTAAAATGGTGTTGAAGGCTTATAAGATTACAAATGAAGCATGTATCGATGATGTTTTGCAAGTTCACACACTTCTACATCAAAAACAAAGATTGATCTTGCTTAGTGAAAATTTTAGGAAACAAATACTTCAAGTATCGAAAACTAGGATGACCTAGCCCAAGATGCTAAAAATATAACTTTATTATTAGTAGTAGTTATAGTAGATTCAAAACAAGTAATTGTGGGATTGTCATTTCAATTCCGATCCATCTTCAAAAGTTAAAGTGTGAGTAGTATCCGCTTCTTATCCACCCCGAAGTTCAAATTCGAATCGTAATAGGACGGGAAAAAATTAGCTTTGACTTTTTGTTCCTCGAAGTTAGTCTACTAATGGACGGTAAATTACATGATAATTTAGGGACATGGAAAACATTATGTAAAGTGAGATATGGTGAAAGAATGATAGATCCTTTTCCTGCAATGGCTGAAAGGAAACTATCAGCTATTTTAATATTCTGGTTTCCTGCACAGGGACTATAAGAAGAGAAATTTTTGAAGAACTTGTCATATGGGCAGTTGCACCTGAAGCTATGATCCATGGGCACTCAGAACTAGTGCTAACTAGGGCTGTAGTGAGATAGTTACCTTGTTAAGCTAGAGAACAAGGAGTAGGTGACTGGATTGATTGAAGAAGTTTGCATAGTTGGTCTATTTGCTCCTTAGTGAAGGAAAAGGTATTTGCGAGAATATTCTTTGCTCTTGATTAGAAACTCACCTTGATAGCCACAACTTTCATTGCTAGATTTCTTCCTCGAATTTTCACAGTTTCCATGCATCTTCCGGTGGGTTTCTCTTATGTGCC